>CM064567.1:8510850-8547724 GCA_032716605.1 Paralithodes platypus
TCTATCTCTCTCTCCTCTCTCTCTCTCTCTCTATCTCTCTCTCTCTCTCTCTCTCTCTCTCTCTCTCTCTCTCTCTCTCTCTCTCTCTCTCTCTCTCTCTCTCTCTCTCTCTCTATCTCTCTCTCTCTATCTCTCTCTCTCTCTCTCTCTCTCTCTCTCTCTCTCTCTCTCTCTCTCTCTCTCTCTCTCTCTCTCTCTCTCTCTCTCTCTCTCTCTCTCCCCCCCCCCCCCCCCCCCCAGGTCCCGGACTGTTTGTATTGAGCGAGTTATCCGTTTGTTGCATTGTTGTCATTATTATCTGGCTGGCTGAGTGATGCTTTTGTTACGGTGAGAGAGAGAGAGAGAGAGAGAGAGAGAGAGAGAGAGATTTAGGGATGGGAGAGATGTGTGGAGGCTGAAGTATTGGTGGAGGATGTGAGGGTGAAGTGTGGGGTGGGGGATAAGTATGGGGGGGGGGGGAGAAGTGTGGGTGTGAGGAAGAATTGTGGGTGTGAGGGAGAACTGTAGGGGTGAGGGAGAAGTGTGGAGGATGGGGGGAAGTGTGGAGGGTGGGGGGAAGTGTGATGGTGAGGGTGAAGTACTGTATAGGAAAGTAGTTGTGAGAGGGGTGAGTCTGAGTAAGTTAGTTAATTATCTGTGGGTAGCCTATGTGCTGATATTGTTTATTCAGTCTAATAGAGTACGGTAACATTGTGTTTTGGAAGGTACCGGTATTGTTGTTTCATTCAGCTAACCACCTGAAATAACGGGATATTGTTAATGAATGGTAACCTCCCCTTGGCTATAGGCCGTTTCTATTCAGCGATGTATGTGATTGTTGACGATCTAATAGTATCTTGCTTCATGATGGATTCTTCTGTCATGATGGGAGTGGGAGTGAGTTGGGATTATTGAGGTGAGAGATTAGGGATGGGATTGTGGGATGCTGTTCTGAGTGAGGGAAAGAGTGAGTGTATGAGTGCTGTGTGTGTGTGTATTTTGTGTTTTTTTTTTTATTATAGGTGAGTGAGGGAGACAAAAGGCAGAACTGTCTGTGGCGAGTGCCTCTCCCAGAGTTGAAAGAGTGACAGGGCCAAAATCAAGGGACTTTCGAGCCAAAATGCCTGGACACACGGAGTTTGAAGCAATTTAAGTCATAGGAAGAGGGAAAACTGATTCTGGGTGGTATACACTGAGTGGGTGTGAGTGACTGTGTAGGTGTGTGCCTATGTGTGTTTTCTATGTATGTAATTAACTATCTCGACATAATGATTGATGCTTTTGTGATAAACGGCGAGGTAGGCTAGGACAATGGAGCAGGGGGAGGGCGGGTGGGGGGATGGGGAGTAAATAGTGAATGAATGGACGACTTTGTTCTATTTGTTTTTCTATGGGGTGAACTTTGTAAGGGGAGTAGGCTAATTGCTTAACCCTTTCAATACGCCATGACGCAGACTTTTTATCGTATGCTGGCTATTATTGGACGATTGTATTAACCCATTCAGTAGCTGGGACGTCCTTTTCATCACATTCTGGCAACTATTAGACGATTTTATTCAGCTTAGGAAGGACCTCTAGCAATAATAATAAGGCTTCGAACTATCTCAACCAACCCTTTTCACTACCCTAGATCCTTCCTAAGCTGCGAAATACCGTCTACATATAGCTAGAAGAAGACATAACACACGTCGCTGGTACTCAACGGGTTAAATATAGGATAGGACATGTGAGAGTTGAAGGGTTATTTGAGATTGATTGTACCTTTTTTATTGTTAGAGATTTTTCCTAAGCTAGATCAGCTATTAGATACATGAAATGTATGTTGTAGTAGGAAATGTATGTTATAGTAGGAAATGTATGTTATAGTAGGAAATGTATGTTATAGTAGGAAATGTATGTTATAGTAGGAAATGTATGTTATAGTAGGAAATGTATGTTATAGTAGGAAATGTATGTTATAGTAGGAAATGTATGTTATAGTAGGAAATGTATGTTATAGTAGGAAATGTATGTTATAGTAGGAAATGTATGTTATAGTAGGAAATGTATGTTATAGTAGGAAATGTATGTTATAGTAGGAAATGTATGTTATAGTAGGAAATGTATGTTATAGTAGGAAATGTATGTTGTAGTAGGAAATGTATGTTGTAGTAGGAAATGTATGTTATAGTAGGAAATGTATGTTATAGTAGGAAATGTATGTTATAGTAGGAAATGTATGTTATAGTAGGAAATGTATGTTATAGTAGGAAATGTATGTTATAGTAGGAAATGTATGTTATAGTAGGAAATGTATGTTATAGTAGGAAATGTATGTTGTAGTAGGAAATGTATGTTGTAGTAGGAAATTTATTTTATAGTAGGAAATGTATGTTGTAGTAGGAAATGTTCTCAGATAGCTATAAGACAGATGAAGTGTAGCCTATGGGATATTGGGTGTCGTGGGAGATGTTCATAGGTAGTTATAAGATAGATGGACTGTAAGAGATTTAGGTTGTACAGTAGTAGTAGTAGGCAGGATGTTTTTAGTGTAAGGAAGATACTAGTGTAGGCTTATGTGAGTGAGTGAGTGAGTGTGTGTGTGTGTGTGTGTGTGTGTGTGTGTGTGTGTGTGTAGTGTGTGTGTGTGTGTTAAGACAGATGAAGTGTAGTGTGGGATATTGGGTGTGTGGGAGTGTGTGTGTAGTGTGTGTGTGTGGACTGTAAGAGATTTGGTTGTGTGTGTAGTGTAGGCAGGTGTGTGTGTGTAAGTGTGTGTGTAGGTATGTGAGTGATCGTGTGTGTGTGTGTGTGTGTGTGTGTGTGTGTGTGTGTGTGTGTGTGTGTGTGTGTGTGTGTGTCAGACATAAAGACAAAAATACACAAAAATAAACATTCACATAGAGAGATAGTGAGAGTGAGTGCATGTTTACGTTACCTACATATATATATATTAGCCTCCTGCTTTATAATTCACTACATCATTGACAAAGATTACCTCCCATCAAGTAGGTCATTAATTCCAAAAGCGATTCTCGAGAAATGGCCGAATAAATCAGCCTCACACAGCGGCCGCCCGGGGGTGTCACTTTATATAATGTAACCCACTTTTGCCCAGGTCTGTAAGAACCTTTGAGTGGGAGAAGGTTAAGGGGGGTCACTGTTTTTTTTTTTTTTTTTTATCATCTCTATCTCCTTTTCTTTCTTTCCCTGGCTTGTATCTATTCGGACCCATTCAGCCAACTGTTTTAAGACGTGTATCCCCATCCAGGTGTCGATTTTTTCCTGGATAGCGAGCCAGCATTATATGTAGAAATCCGGCTTCGCCGGAGACATTTTTCTATAAAAAAATGTATGCATTTAGCTTGTTGTCAAAACAAATTATATACCGGTATATGCTGCCTCGCTACCACTCGCCAGGAAAATATTGACACCTGGATGGGGGTAAACGTCTTAAAACAGTAGGCTGAATGGGACCGAATGGATAAAAGCCAAAGAGAGAGGGAGAGAAAGAGAGTAACAAACGAGGTGGGCTCTCTTAATTGTATTGATTGGTTACATAAATATAAACTATGAAATGTTTGGAATAGGTTGGAGGTATTTCAACTGACGGTAGATTGAATTCATCAGCAACTGATTTTTAAATACTTAATGGACAAAATCGTGAAGCTAATATGTCGTTGGTTTATAATCATGCCAAACATTCATTATTAACGATATATTTGGCTATACATTCTTGTCACACCTATTCCCTGGCGGACTCTTTCCAAATGGTAGAAATATTAGCTCGATCTTTCTAGTAGTTTTTTTATTTATTGTATCACTCCCAAAGACACAATAAAGCTGTAAATCATATCATTAATTTTTTATATACAAAAATAATGACTATAAAAATGGTCTTCACTTTAAGATTGATTGTGAAAAATATCTCGTTTGACAGCCTATCATACACTATTACTTCCATGCAAAGTATCACGGATCGAGGTACGAATATACATGTGAGCGACTGTACCCGTGGTGAGAAGATCAGAAGTGGGTTACATACAAAATATTACGGGTTGGTTACGAATGTGTGTGAATTTGTGTTTTGTCTGTGTGTGTTCGTTGTTTTATGTTGTGAAACTTTTGTGTTTTCCCTGTTCCTGTTCTGTCTTGAGGGCCCCCTCCCACAAAAAAAAAGATAAATAAATAAAAAAAAAAAATAATAATAAGAGGGAAAAGGAAAATAAATAAAAGAATAGGAAAAATGGGGTTTGGGCCTGAATAAATAGATAGATAGATAGGGTACAAATATAGGTGAGCGACTGTACCCGTGGTGAGAAGATCAAAAGTGGGTTACATATAATACGTTAGCGTCCCAGCGTCAGACGTGGGCAGTGGCAGGATTAATGTCTGCATACGAATCAGCTGTTTAGTCCCGCTGTATCGGATCGGAAGCTGACGACAATGAGAGCGAGAGAGAGTGAGTGTGTGAGTGAATGAGAGTGAGTGTATGTGAGACAGAGTGAGAGAGAAAAAGTGTGAGTGAGAGAAGAAGTGTGTGTGTGTGTGTGTATGTATGACAGAGTGAGTGAATGTATGTGTAAGAGTGAGTGAGTGTTTGTGAGAGAGAAAAAGTGTGAGTGAGAGAATAAGTGTGTGTGTAAGAGAGAGAGAGAGAGAGAGAGAGAGAGAGCGCGCACAATACCCTCAATACTGTAAACGTATGGATTTAAAGAAGGTTTAAAGTCGGTAATTATGACTCCCATAATAACATGCCCTTATATGTGTATGCATGATAGACTCAGGCACATACCCCATAGCTGGGGGTGGCATATTTGCATTGGTAATCATAAGCCCATATACCGTACTGTAGAAGGGTTCCATGTCATCTCAACCAGTAGCCCTCAACCAGTGCCAAATTAACCCAGACCAACCAAACCAGTGCCAAAATATAGTACTAACCTAACCTAACCTAACCTAACCTAACCTAACCGTATTGGTTGATTTGGTACTGGTTGAGAGCTACTGGTTGAAATGGTCTACTGGTTGAGTTGACCGGTCACCCTGTAGAAGGTATGTAGGAAGGTATAGCAATAATCAAAGGTTATTATTAATAATAATAATAAGCATGTTACTTATTTCTCATAAGCGCCAATTTTTCCGAAGAATTCACTAGCGCTCGGAAAGAGAAAGAAAAGGGAACAAAATCAATGCATCAAAAGAAAGCTTATATACAACACACATTTTACAATCACTATCTCACTATCAATATACCGAACTATACTTACTCTTTGTAGCCTATACATTTAAATTGTTGCTGTGTAAGCTACTTAAGTTAAATTATTATAATATGTTATAGCCTATTATTTTGTGATTTCCAAAAATGTCTAATATGGTTTTATTTTCCTTTTTTTCAGGTGAGTGCTGATGCAGAAGATGTAGGGCAATATTTTTCGGAGTAAACCCCAGGCCTGCACTAGGACAAAAAAAGGTTCGTTCGTCCACTAGTGTTTTCGTTCAGTCATTATAAGCATATTGAGAGTCGATTCACGTATGCCAGACCTATGGGGGTAAACGTCTTAAAACAGTAGTCTGAATGGGGCCGAATGGATACAAGCCAAAGAAAGAGGGAGAGAAAGAGAAACCACGCGAGGTGGGCTCCCTTAAATATATGATAGCTGCATATAATTATACCGGTACCTATAATTTCGTGGTGCATGTTCTCCCAAGGCAACATGTTATAACGCCTGTACAAATTACAGATGGAGGGGGGGGGGGGTAGGTTCCCCCTTTATAGCTGTGTTTGTGTGTGTTTTTTATGTGTTTTAGGTGAGAGAGAGAGAGCGAGACTATTAATATTGAGAGAGAAAGGAGGAGGGAAGGAAGTAAGGGATTGAAGAGGGCCAAATAGATGGAGAGAGAGAGAGAGAGAGTATGTGAGTGTATGTGTGTGTGAGAGAGTGAGTGAGTGTATTAATGAGGGCAGTAAAGAAAGAAGCCAAGGAAGGAAGGAAGGGATGTAGGAGGGCCAAGAAATGTGGGAAGGCGAAGTAAGAAAGGAAAATTTACTGCTTGCCTCTTTAGCATTGAGTGAAAGAAAGAGGAAGGGCATAAATTGTAAGGCTCGCTCAGGCACTGGAGGGGATAGATAGATAGATAGATAGATAGATAGGTTGAGAGATGGATAGATAGATAGAATAATAAATTGATGGATGGATAGATATATAGATAGATAGATAAAAAGAATTATACATTGATAGATGATTTGATAGGTAGATAGATAGGTAGATAGATAGATAGATAGATAGATGGGTGGATAGAAGAGTGAGCATGAGTGAGTGAATTAGAGAAATATAGATTGAGAACATTTATATTTCCCTGAGAGAGAGGTACAAAGGAAATCAAGCAACAACAGGTTTAGTGACTCTCCTCAATGCTGCTTGCCCTCCAAAACACTGATGCTCAAGTGTGCAAACAATGGTTTAGAGTGGGTAAGGAAAAATTGGAAAGGGAAGGTATGCCCTGGGAATAATGTCCGTAGCAGGATTAGATGTTAGTAGGGGACAGTTTGGTTAGTAACGTAACAGTTATAAGTGATCTTTCGTGTATCTGGGGAAAGGAGAGTAACATCTTACTTTGTATACATGGAACAATCTTCGATGAGAGAGAGAGAGAGCAAAAGCAAATATTGTGTGAACACCTGTGTGTAATTAAGCCGACTATCCCTTGATCCAGCAGCGTGGTCAAACCATTTAACCCTCTCCGACATATGACGCGATTTTGAGCCTATTGGGGATACTTTAAAGCCTTTGTTACCATCAGGGGTATTTAGAAACCTTTAGTTTAGTTACTTCAACCTCTGCAGTTGTCTTTGAGTTAGCTGTGGGCAGAAAACTAACTTTGGAGAGGTAATTATAAGAGTGAGAGAACTCTATTTCTTATTGCTAATCTGGCAACCTCTGCGTCATATGAGCGTGAAAGGGTTAATAAGAGAGATAACGGGTACCGTATCACAAGAGAGAGAGAGAGAGAGAGAGAGATTAATATACCGGTATCTATCTATCTATCTATTGCTTGACGCCTTACTCCCCTTACGAGGGTGGCCATACACAGAATGCCCCCAACCGGACCTATTCCCTGTGAGAGGGACAACCGAGCCAGTTTAGTGAAGGACTTACAGGATTGACCACTCAATTTAGGATCCGTCCGACTCCGAGGCCCTCTGTGTATCTTGTTAGCACTATTTTTGTACAGTGGTGTTCGGCTAATCCATCCACTAACCTGCCTTACCCTTAGGTAAGCAGTACGGATTTGTGTCAGGTTTACTCCCCTAGACAGGTTGCCAACCAAGGCTGACGAGTCCTATCCACCCGGATTTGTATAAGGTTGTCTCCCCTAGATGAGTTGCCGACCAAGGCTAACGAGTCTCATCCACCCACATATTAGTATTAGATGAATATATAAATAAAATCGGATTGTAGGGATTATTCTTCCTAAACATTACCGTACCTCTCTAAATATCCTTAAGACATATATATTTTCTAAAAGAAGCAATGAAAACTGCAGATTGGGAGAAGCACAGTAGGTGGTAACTGTACATTGTAGGTGTTGTGTGTGTGTGTGTGTGTGTGTGTGTGTGTGTGTGTGTGTGTGTGTGTGTGTGTGTGTGGTGTGTGTGGTGTGTGTGTGTGTGTGTGTGTGTGTGTGTGTGTGTGTGTTGTGTGTGTGTGTGGTGTGTGTGTGTGTGTGGGTGTGTGTGTGTGTGTGTGTGTGTGTGTGTGTGTGTGTGTGTGTGTGTGTGTGTGTGTGTGTGTGTGTGTGTGTGTGTGTGTGTGAGAGTGACTATCAGGTACTGTAGGTGGTAACTGTACATTGTGTGTGTGTGACTATCAGGTACTGTAGGTGGTGACTACATTATAAGGTGGTGTGTGTGTGACTATCAGGTACTGTAGGTGGTAACTGTACATTATAAGGTGTTGTGTGTGGGTGTGGGTGTAAGACTATCTGGTACTGTGAATATCCGGCAGCCGTCAGTATAAGACAGTGTAAAGTATACTAACGGGCGTATAACAGCATACCATTAGCTTACGTGGACGGGAGTGTGCTAGACAGTTATATCGCTGGGTAATAATGGCAGATGCACCACGCTCTGGGTTTACAAGTATTTGCCAAGAAACACATATTAAGTTACGGTATATTAGAAATATCCTCCTAGTTAGTATATACTGTACATATAAATATATACCGGTATATATATATACAGTATACCTATACAGTATATTCACATAATCACATAAATTCACAATTCAGCCTATGTAATGGTTAGAATCAGGAGCAATTTTGGTTCATAATAAATTAATAATAAGCACACGAGCACTACGGTAACAAAAACTAAACAAAATCCCTACATTAGTAAATCTAGCAATTAAAGCTCAAACAATCAGTAACCTACAAATTCACAATCATTAATACAAAACAAATAAATTACGTAAAGAAGTTAATCTAGTTATTCAATTTCGTACAATCATTTAACCTACAAACACAATTCCACCTAAAGAAGGGAATCCAGCAAATAAAACGCATATAATCACTGACCTGTGTGTATGTAAGTGTGAGAGTCCGAGTGTAGGGGGTGAGACAGTGAAGCACGGAACGAGGTGGCTTCAGAGATGGGGTCGTTTCGGGCCATGAGTGAGCACCGTGCCTCATGTGAAGGCAAGATGGCAGGTGCTCGTTGTACTCTACGTGCTTCACATGTCTCACTCCCTAGACTGGAACAAGACCTCACGGGTTTCACTGTTCATTGTAAAGCGGTGAATGTTAAGGCTCTCAGTCTATGCCCGAAAGGAAGTAAGTTGGAAAAAAAAAAAAAAAACAAAAAAAAAAACTACTAACACACAATCACTGACATAAACCACATAATTCCTCCTCAAGAAGTGAATCTAGCCATTGCCGACTTGTGAATTTCGTTCTATAAGGAAGTTGGAGCTGTATACAACGATATTTAACAGAATTTACTGCTAAAATACGGTTGTAGTACATTTATAAACACATAAAACTCAATTCAATATGCAATTTCTCCATCAGAAACGTATATAATTATTGCATTTCTGTTCAATATCAATGTTCACAGCTCCAACTTCCTTATAGCCTGAAACTCGCAAGTGGTCAATTGTATCTCTTGCAATCGCTAATCGTTAACAAATAGTTCCACCTAAAGAAGTGAATCCAGCAATTAATACTCAAACAATCACTAACCTACAAGCACACGATCACTAAGACAAAACAAATAATTACACCTAAAGAAGTGAATCCAGCAATTAATACTCAAACAATCTCTTAATACTCAAACAATCTCTTAATACTCAAACAATCTCTTAACCTACAAGCACACGATCACTAACATAAAACTAGTATGTATGTATGTATGTATGTATGTATGTATGTATGTATGTATGTATGTATGTATGTATGTATGTATGTAATAGGCTACTCAGGCACATATAACAGAAACAACAACATTTAAGAGTTTCTATTCTCAGGGTCCGGGACCACTTTTGCGTTCATCACCCGTTTCTCTGTCTCGTAGAGTACATTCACTTACGGGGGGTGACCTGCTTTTTGTTATTTCTCTCCTTTTCTCTCTTTTCTGGCTTGTATCCATTCGGCCCCATTCAGCCAACTATTTTAAGACTTTTATCCCCATCTAGGTGTCGATTTCTTCCTGGCGAGCGATAGCGAGCCAGCATTATATGAAGAAACCGGCTTCGCCGGAGACATTTTTCTATCGAAAAATGTACAAATTTAGCCTGCTGTAAAAAAAAAAAAAAAAACTGGCTCGCTACCGCTCACCAGTAAAAAATTTACACCTGGATGGGGATAAACGTCTTAAAACAGTAGGCTAAATGGGGCCAAATGGATACAAGCCAGAGCAAGATAGAAAAGGACAGAACAAAAACAGGTCACCCCTCTTAAAGAAGTTTATCCAGCAATTAAATAATCCTGCAATAACTATGATATACAAACACACAGTCACTAACATCAAACACATATTTCCACCTAGAGAAGTGAATCAAATCATTAACACTTAAGCCATCACTAGCCTCCAAACCCACAATAAGACAAAACCCCGTATACTTCCTCCCGGTAAAGGAGAGTTGGGTGTGCATTAAGGGGGCCCACCTCGCTTTTATTCTCTTTATCTCCCTCTCTCTTTGGCTTGTGTCCATTCGGCCCCATTTAGTCTACTGTTTTAAGACGTTTACCCCCATCCAGGTGTCAATATTTTCCTGGCGAGCGGTAGCGAGTCAGCATATATATATTTGTTTTTTTGACAGCAAGCTAAATTTGTAAATTTTTCGATAGAAAAATGTCTCCGGTGAAGCCGGATTTCTCCATACAATGCTGGCTCGCTATCGCTCGCCAGGAAGAAAGCAACACCTGGATGGGGATAAACGTCTTAAAACAGTAGGCTGAATGGGGCCGAATGGATACAAGCCACAGAGAGAGGAAGATAACAAAAGCCGGTGGGCCCCCTTAAAAGGTGGGAGTGTGTGGCATTAAAGGGAAGTTAGTGGGTGCCATTTGCATGTTCGGGGCTATCACGGGGAGTCCAGTTTATGTCTGCCTTAATATTACCTGCTACCACTACTAGATACATACATACACACGGACACATACACACACACATACATACATACATACACACACACACACATACATACATACATACACACACACCAGTTTATGTCTGCCTTAATATTACCTGCTACCACTACTGCTGACTACTAGATACATACATACACACGGACACACACATACATACATACACACACACCAGTTTATGTCTGCCTTAATATTACCTGCTACCACTACTGCTGACTACTAGACACATACATACACACGGACACATACATACATACACACACATACATGCACATACACACACACACCAGATTATGTCTGCCTTAATATTACCTGCTTCCACTACTGCTGACTACTAGATACACATACACACGGACACGCATACATACATACACACACACACATACATACATACATACACACACACACACCAGATTATGTCTGCCTTAATATTACCTGCTACCACTACTGCTGACTATTAGATACACATATACATATATACACACGCACACACACACACACACACTAGAAGCGAATCCTATAATGTCTCAGTATTTACTGGCATATTACCTTCATATTAACTAGGGTCACATAAGGTATCTGCAATTTTACACAGCTAAGCATATAATTTACAACCATAAATTGCACAACAAACAAATTTCATTATAACCATACTAATGTTCCTATTACCATAATGTTTACGACAACAAAATAACTAAACCATCAGAAATACCTATATCCAGAAAACACACATTTCATTATAATCATACTAATGTTCCTATTATCATAATGTTTATGTCAACAAAATCACTAAACCATCAGGAAGGTCTGCATCCGGAATCCGTGTTTTTATTCGGACATTACCGCTAAGCTACCCGTCCAAACTCGGCAATAAATAGGACATCGGACCCGGCGTACAGTCGCGCTAATAAGTGATGTCTCGGCACCAAGTATGTTTTGATCAATAATTGGCATCAGCAACATTTAAGCTTGATTTCTTCATATCGAGTGTAATATACCAAAACAAATCTACACTTAGCCACCCTAGTCAACATCTGACAGACATTAATGCAGCACAGAGGGAGCCAAACGTAATGACAGCTGACACATGACTTATTAGCGCCACCGTACATTAACCCCTTATGTACCGGTGACGTCTTTTGTATTTGATTTCCGCTAGATTTAGACGATTATATGTAGCATAGGAAGGATATATGGTAGCTAAAAGGAGTAGATGAGATAGTCTATAGCTTGTTAATTGGTAGATATCCTTCCTAAGCTGAATAAAATTGTAAATAGTTGCCAAAATAAAGTGAAAAGGACATCGCCGGTATAGAAGGGGTTAAAGGGGAAGGTTTTCTTTATTGGTCCATTTATTTATTTTGTTATTATTATTTTGTTATTATTATTTTGTTATTATTATTTTGTTATTATTATTTTGTTTTCAGTTTCCTCCCTAGAACCCCATCAAGCTTAAACAAAAAACATCCTCGAGATCCTCCTAGATATATTTGTACATTTGTCAATAGAAAAGTTTCTCGACCTAAGGCCAGTTCCTCCCAAATTACAGGCTCGCTATCGATCGCCAGGAAAAACATCGACACCTAAATAGCATGAAAGGTCTTGATATTGACCAAAGAAATGGGGCAAAAAGTCTTAAAATCCCTAAAAAAATTAGGCCGAACGTCTTATAATCTAAAAAACTAATGGGGCTAAACATGAGGGAGAATGGGGGCCAGAAAAATCCACAGTCTCCCCTTAAAATCCACCTCACACCGCATCCCAGGATTCCTATATGCAAATGGGCCCGATGGAATGGTCCTCTTAAGGGTGTACTACTTGGTTTTTGGTCTATATATTTATGTATCAATTTATTTGTTGAGTTTCCTCGATAAATTTTGCATAGGGGGGGGGGGGAGAGTATATTTATTGGAAGATTTATTTATTTATAATACCGGTATATTAAATGTCCTCCTTAGACCTCCATCAAGCTTAGAAAAACATCCCCAAGACCCCCTTACAAGATAAATGTGTACATTGTTCGGTAGACAAATGTGCCGGCCAAAGGCCGGTTCCTTCTAAAATTAGAGGCTCGTTAACGCTCGCCAGGAAAAAATCGACACCTAAGGGGCACGAAAGGTCTTAATATTGACAACAAAATGAGGCGAAAAGTCTCAAAATCGCCAAACTAACGAAACGAACGTTTTAAAACTTCAAAATTAATATGCTTAACATGAGGGAGAAGGGGGTCCATAAAAAGCGAGTACTACCCCCTTAACTGAATACAGATTTAGAGGTGCTGGTATATTAAGAAATTATGCAAATGAGGCTGCATAATGTACCGGGACTCTGAGCAGCCCTGGCCACCATTCCATGATAACTCAGTAGTGTGTGTGTGTGTGTGTGTGTGTTTGTGTGTGTGTGAGAGAGAGAGAGAGAGAGAAGAGAAGTAACCTAGGGAGGGTAAGGCAAGGAAGGAAGTGAGAGAGAGAGAGAGAGAGAGAGAGAGAGAGCAGTAAACGAAAGGTTGTGACTACGAGAATATCAAGACTGGGAATGTGGCAGGGAAGAGATTGCAACTGCCTACCGTATGTGGCGGAAAGAATGTGGGAAAAGCAAGGAAGATATTGCTATTGTACAGTCACTCAAAAATCAATTAACCCCTTCTTACCGCGACGTCCTTTTAACGTTATTCTGCCTAATAGTATTTGATGTTATTCAGTTTAAAAAGGGCCTTCAGCAATTAACACGCTTCGAACTATCTACCTAACCCCTTTTTTACTACCACAGATCCTTCTCAAGCTGCTGAAAATAGTCTAAATATAAGAAAATCGTAAAAAGATGTCGCCGGTACAGAAGGGTTTATGGACCCCGTATTATATTTAGTAACATAAGTCAATGGAAACTGATTTGGGGGTAGAATTATATCTGCAGTCATTATAAATGTGGTTATTCATTTAATGCAAACAAATATACACACACATTCAATCACGTTCGTTGTATTTGCATAAAGAACACATAAGAAGTCCACGAATTTTTGCGAGAGATTGTACAGTCAAATACTACAATTTTCTGTCAACTTTGCTCCGAGTGAAGTGACAACCAATGCTACAAATAAATATAATACAAGACGACGAATGCAGAGGGATGGAACAAACCTAATTGGGACAGGGTTACATTATGAGAGAGAGAGAGAGAGAGAGAGAGAGAGTGAAAGTGAGAGTGGGGGAGAGAGAGAGAGATAGTGAGAGTGTGGGGGAGAGAAGGGGGGAGGGGGGTAATCTGTGGTGGCTTGTCTCCTCCACCATTAGGCTTCCATCTAGAAAAGGAAACACAATTTCATATCGGGCGTATTTCCTCAGGCCCCGAGCAAGATGGGGAGCAGTGCCATCTATAGGTATCAAAACTTCAAAAGGCCCACATCTTTACAGTAGTTACCATGCCAATGACCTCACAAGCTATCTATCTATCTATATACTCAGGCCCAATCCCCACTTTTCCTTTTTTTTTTTTTGGGGGGGGGGAACTCAAGACAGAGCCAGAATAGGGACAACACAACAGAATACAATGAACAAACAACAACCAGATACACATTGACACACATCCTCACAATGTCCACATGAATTTGTATCCACTCAGTGATATCATGAATGGAAGGGGAAATATTATGATCGAGTTAGGAGTGTAGTTTCGTATGGAATAATTAATTTATATGGTCAATTGACGATTTTATATCATTAGGGCCGATTCTTAGTGATCTTGGTCACATTTATTGTTCTTTCCACTCATTAAAACATTACGCTTTCCATAATGCAGTTCGGTCGAGTACATGATTCGATTGATTTCGAAAATGGATATTTGATCGTTATCGTATATTCAACCTTTAACTGTGTTGGTGGTGTAATGGTTTAGATGTTTATGTTCTGGGTGTGTTGTCCCGAGTAGTTCGAATCCCGGGAGGACCATATGCTTTCATTAGTTTATTCAAGTGTATTGGGGTTTGTAATTTATGATTAATGTAAAGAACGGGGTGTTACTCAATCATGCCCGTCTCCTCTTTTCATATATTTCGTCCCATCATTTCCCGAAGTTCTCTAGTGTTTCGTGTTTCCGTATGCCTTCTGTTTTGTCTTTTTACTGTGTTCGTATAAGTTTTGGGTTGTTTATTTTGCAAGTTTTACATTATAATTATGTGTCTTTTTGTTTTCCTCTCCTTGTCACCGTCCTTTATTCAGTTTCTTTTACTTCCCCTTGATAGCGGAATATCGGTGCGAGTATCCTAGGTTCGAATCCTTGGAGTGCCACATGTATTTGTTGATTTCATTAATTGAGTTTAGAAGTGAAGTTGGTTGGTGAAAACAAAAATATATAATAATTACTTTCCCTTCTTCCCATTGCATTGATTTCCCTTCATTTCATCTCTTGTTGTTGCTTCCCTTATCATTGTTTGTTCTTCTTCTTGTATTTCTTATTCTCCGTGCATTAGTCTTCTCGTCTCCCTTTCTCTCCCTTTTTATCATGAGAGAGAGAGAGAGGTGTTCTTTTTTCCCATTGCTTATTTTCTCTTTCTCCTCCGTTTATTGCTTCTTCCCCTTTATCAATTCCTCCTCTTCTCCCTTCCTCCCTCTTCATTACCTTGTGTCCCGTCTGTCACCCTCTTCTGATTTTTCGCTCCCTCCCTTCTACCCCCGTATCACCCTATTTAATTACCTCTTTATTAGCTTTCCCTTCTCCCTCTTTCGTTAGTTTCCCCTTTTGTTTACTTTCATTCCTCCTTTTCTTTCACTTCTGTTATATCGCTTTTTTTATTCATCCCCCTTTCATCCATCTAACCTAGAGGAGTCACTAGATATGTTGTTGCTTGATTTCCTTTGTACTCCCTTTTCCCGTTCCTCCTTTTTATTATTAGTCTTCTTTGTTTACGTGTTTTCCCTTCATTATTTCTACGATGATCCTAATTTTCCTCCTCCCTTTCATTTCCTTGTTTTCCTTTCACCATTTCCCTTCTTCCCCTTCCATTCCTCTCCCCTCTTTTGTGTTATATCATCCCTCTTCTGTTTTTTCCCCTCTCTCCCCTTCTGCATTATTTCTCCTCTTCTCCCTTCCTTCTTTTCCTTTCATCATTTCCTTTCTTCTCCTTCCATAATAAGTTCCATTCCTTTCTCCTCTTCCCTATACCTTGTGCTATATCACCCCTCTTCTGTTTTTCCCCCTCTCCTCTTCTGCATCATTTATCCTCTTCTCCCTTCCTGGTTCCCTTTTTTCCTTTCATCATTTCCCTTCTTCTCCTTCCATTCCTCTCCCCTCTTTTGTGTTATATCACCCCTCTTCTGTTTTCCACCCTCTCCCCTTCCGCACCATTTCTCCTCTTCACCCTTCCTTTTTCTTTATTTTCCTTTCATCATTTCCCTTCTATTCCTCTCCCCTCTTCCCTCTTTTGTGCTATGTCACCCCTCTTTCTCCCTTCTTTTCCTTGTCCTTCTGTTCCTCTTATCATTTCCCCTCTTCCCCTTCCATTCCTCTATCCTCTCCCTCTTTCTCTCCTTTATTCCCCTTTTCCTTTTTTCCTCTCATCATTTCCCTCTTCCCCTTCCATTCCTCTCCCCTCTTCTGGGTTTTCCCCTCTCTCTCCCCTTCTTGAATCCATTACCACCGTATTTAATTACCTGCTCATTTCTTTCTTGTATTATTGGTATCTTCTCCGCAGCAATATATATGTACGATGGATTTTTTGGCGTGGGTATGTTAATTTCTCAGTCAGGGTGTCTTGCAACTCTCGTGTGATTTGATCTTGGTGTGGGTATATTAAGGGGGGTCACCTGCTTTTTTTTTCTTTCTCTCCTTTTCTCTCTTTCTCTGGCTTGTATCCATTCGGACCCATTCAGCCAACTGTTTTAAGACGTTTATCCCCATCTATCTATCTATCTAATGTGTGTGTAGCATAAGCCTACATTGTATTTTACTATCGGCATTATTCTCTTTCTCTCTCTCTCTCTCTCTCACACACACTCACTCTCTCTCTCTCACACACTCACTCTCTCTCTCTCTCTCCTTCCTAATATGCTTTCCATGTTTGTCTGAATTCACTTCGGCTTCCACCCCTTTCTCGCTTCGTATTTTTCGCTTTCTCTCTCTGTCTCTCTCTCTCCCTTCCTGTTTTCGCTGCGCTTTTGTTTCTCCCTCTCTTTCCAGCTGTCCGTCATTTAATCGCGGTGTTGTTTGTTTCACTGGCTATATCTCCTTCTTTGGCTCTTTTCTGTTATTTTACCGTCTTCTTTTTAATGAAAATGCGTTACCCTGGTGGACAATTACATACATATATAATTATATATATATTTTTTTTCCCCACACAGATGTCTTCTCTTTGTATGCCATTGTGTTGCTAGGGGTGAGTGTTCTAAGACTAGGGGGGTTCCCGGACATTTCAACCAGTAGCTCTCAACCAGTGCCAAATCAACCAAGATCAACCAAACCAGTGGCAAAATATAGTACTAGCCTAACCGTATTGGTTGATTTGGTACTGGTTGAGAGCTACTGGTTGAATGGTCTACTGGTTGAGTTGTCCGGTCACCAACGAGGGGGAAATGTCCTCCTTTTACACATTTAAGAAACCACACTTTGTTTACGTCTATCTATTCTATTTACTCAGGCCCAATCCCCACTTTTCCGATTATTTCTTTGTTCCCCCCCCCCTTTTTTTTGGGGGGGGGGAGGGGGTGGCCGGCTCAAGACAGAGCCAGAATAGGGACAACACAACATAACACAATGAAAACACAAAAACAAATTAAAAATTCTACGTATATTTCTTTAATATTGTGTTGTCTCTTTACTGGCAAGGGGAAATGTTTAAGACTGGGGAATTATCGCCTGCTTCCCGACCTATCCCATTTCCTTTTTCCTGCTTCTCGATTTCCCATACTTCCTTTTTATATTTGGTTCAGGCATACAGTAAGTCTTCACTTTGTTTTGTATGGTTGTTGCTAGGGGTGACTGTTTTAAGACTCAGGGGAGTGTCCTTGTCGCCCTCATACCCTTCCCGGCCCCTGCTTTTCCAGCCCATTACTCGCAGACGTATTTGTCATATTCACGTTTTTTATATTTTGTTTTATTTTTGTTTTATTTATTTATATATTTATTTATTTTGTTTTTGTATTTTTTTGTATTTATTTGTTTTGTATTTGTATTTAATTTCATTATTATTTCTATTTATTTATTTATTTTTTATTTTAATATTTTCCTTCGGATAATAATGGTGTCCCACCCTCAGAACTTTACAGTCATTGTCCTCTGTTGGTTACATACAAAAATACTCTTGAAATTCGCTGAATAAATATTGAATGTAAAGGACTCTTCTGCCTGTTACGTTTTGTATTATATATATATATATATATATATATATATATATATATATATATATATATATATATATATATACCGGTATATATAATTTTGCTTTCTATATTTATATATATTTTTATTTTATTTTATTTATCCTCCTGTTCCTCCCCCACTCCCCCTTGTACCTCCCCAAGCAATATCCCCGTGTTGTAAGTCGAGTCCCCTGTGGTCACGCCGAGAGAGAGAGAGAGAGAGAGCAGGACGAGGTGCAGCCACGATAAAAGGTCCTGTATCAACTTCATAGCTTTATCGTACTTATTACCGGTATATGAAGAAAAAGACTTCCAAAAACTGAATAAAATGCTTAAATTATAGGTTTCGTTCCAAGCCGTTACATTTTATTAGCTTCATATTTTTTCACCAACCAACTTCACTTCTAAACTCAATTAATGAAATCAACAAATACATGTGGCACTCCAATGACTCGAACCTAGAATACTCACTCACACCAGAATTCCGCGCATTTATGCATTACGCTAGCAAGACAACTTTACAACTACAAAATTACAACTACAGAGACTATATATACAGTATATATATAAGAACCAGAAGGGGAACAAGGTAGAGTTCCCACATAGGCCCGGGGAAGACGACCCCCTAAAAAGTGTATAAAGGAAGAAGAGGGCCATCACAGAAGAAGGAAGGGGGCGTTTGGTAAGTAAGAGGGGCGAGGGGAGGCCAGAGAGAGTGACAGAGAGAGAGAGAGAGAGAGAGAGAGACTTGCCATTCAGATCTGAACCTTGCGAGGTAGCCAGGGCTTAATCCTAGTAGATATAGCAAACCAAAGAGTATGGGAAAGTGGAAGGAAAGGATAGCAAAGATGAAGACTTTCCCCACCCTCCGGCAATTTGCCGTACATTTATTAAAATAATACAACATTGAATTAATTGACTTGTGCGACGGACTCCGGTGATTTGTGCAAAAATAACAAACCAATATCTGATATGCTATTAAAATAACAAACCAATATGCTTTAAAAACGTGAGATTTAACATCTTTTTGATTGAGATGTCTTGAGAGAATAGACGGAAACTTGGTGCTCCATTGTTTCAATTTTCCTAGCGAGTTTTACTACATAATTTGATCACACGTATTTGTGATTTAACCTCCATATATATTATATATATATATATATTATGAAAAATATATATCTATGAGAGAGAGAAAGGGAGAGGCAGGCACACATGAAAGACGTGGGAGGTGGAGAATGAACGAGACATACAAAAATGGCCCCTGTTTGTTACCGCTCTCAGTTGCTCGTGTTCCTCTTACTCAGCCACAATATTGGGGCGTTTTGTGTTTGCGAATTTAGGGGTGTGCTTGTTTGTTTATTATTGTGTATTTCACCGTGAGAGAGAATGAGAGAGAGAGAGAGAGAGAGAGAGAGAGAGAGAGAGAGAGAGAGAGAGAGAGAGAAAAGAAAGAGAGCAGTGTGTGTGTGTGTCCTTCATCTATATATTTTATTACAAGGTTATGTATATATGCATGTACAGTCACGCTAATAAGTGATGTTTTGACACCAATTATTATGTTTTGATCAATAATTGGTATCGGCAATATTTACACATGATTTCTGCTTTTTGAGTGAGATATACAAACAGGTTCCTACATTAACCCACCCTATTCAACATCTGCCAGACATTAACCCTTTCACGCACAAATGACGCAGAGGTTGCCAGATTAGCAATAAGAAATAGAGTTCTCTCACTCTTATAATTACCTCTCCAAAATTAGTTTTCTGCCCACAGCTAACTCAAAGACAACTGCAGAGGTTGAAGTAACTAAACTAAAGGTTTCTAATTACCGGTACCCATGATGGTAACAAAGGCTTTAAAGTATCCCTAATAGGCTCAAAATCGCGTCATATGTCGGAGAGGGTTAATACAGCACAGAGCAAGCCACACGTAATGCCAGCTGTGACATGACATATTAGCGCCACCGTACACCTCCCAGGACATGAACTTTGGAAATTTGGCTGTAATTATACCTCCATAAAAGGTTAATGAGAATAGATGGGTTTAATCCACCCCAGTCATCACTATTATAAAAGGGTAAACTTATAAACCGAATTTCAAACTATCTATAAACCTGTTAGAATGTTATTATAAGACAGGAAGGAAGGACACACACACACACACACACACACACACACACACACACACACACACACACACACACACACTCACACTCACACTCACACTCGACACACACACACACACACACACACACACATACTCGACACAGACACTCGGGTGGGGAGTCTTAAGGGGAGACTTCCACTTGAGGGATTTTTTTCTTGACCCCTTTCTCCCTCATGGTTAGCCCCATTGCTTTTGATATTTTAAGATGTTCGCCCCATTAGTTTGGCGATTTTAAGAACTTTCGCCCCATTTCTGTCAATTTTAAGATTGTTGTGCCATTTAGTTGTCGATTTTATCCTGGTGAGCGATAGCGAGCCTGTAATTTAAGAGGAAACGACCTTCGGCCGGGACATTTTTCTACCGAAAAATTTACAAATTTATCTTGAAAGGGGCTGTAATGTTAAGCTTGATGGAGGTCTAGCGAACTAACTAAAAACCTCCCCTTAAGTGTGTTTGCCTTCCTTTTATATATTGGGGCACCAAACAGCGTGGGGCCGAATCACCTTCACGAGCCGTAAAACACAATCACCCCGGGGGAGGACTTTAACCGTATTGCCGCCGACCCTCCCCTCCCCTAAATCAACCCTGGTAAACACCTCATTGTAGATAGATAGATAGATAGATAGATAACATAGATAAGATAGATAGATACACGATAAGTACATTGATAGATAAGATATATATATATATATACATATATATATATATATATATATATACACGATAAGTAGATTGATATATACTGTAGATACTGTAGATGAATATAACTTTAACACTAACTATAATAAGAGGAGGAAAATGTTTAGGGCATATGTAGGTCTTCCATATACAGTATATATATATATATATTGAGAATATATCACAAATACACGTGAGCCACTAAATGTTTCTAATCTCTCAGTGGGGATCGAACCGTCGACCATCAGGACGATAGCCGACGCTTTATCAACTACACCACGGCAGTCTAAAAGACACTCGGCCTTCTATCCTATTTATGTTAGGGAGAAGGGAAACCCACTAGGCGAATATATTTCAATTCATACCTAGTTGTAGGATCAATATTCCAGAATATTTGCCTAGTGAGTTTCCCTTCTCCCTAATGCTGGGGTCACACATTCACGTATATCGCTCCCGTATGCTCCCGTCAGGCGTGATTGCCAATTTTGTGTTATGACGGGCGTAGTCCGGCCGTGTACGCCCGTATAGACTACGACTATTGCACTTCCCGACATACGTACCGTAACGGGGCCAGTGTTACGTCAGACGTAATGTAGTCGTATGGAGCTACGTACGTGCTTGCGACTTGCGTAAGCATGTCCCCGTTAGTCCGCCTGGGCTGCCCGATTTGCGGGAACACAGGCCACGCCCATGGCCACGCCCCCACAAGACCTACGTAGCTGAGGCCGTACGTCTTGTGAGTTTGTAGGCATTACGTGGACCGTGTCCGGACAATCTAAGGCACATCCCGTCTGTCCAAAGACAGTCTTTGTCAACCACGTAGGTCTGGGTTGGAATCTGGGAACTACAAAAGGGCAGGAATGGCCACACCATTCCCATTCCCAGTCCTTCATCGGCACCATGAACAACATCGCGGAATTCATCCTGGAGGAGTTCAATTTTGTGAACTCCCTTTATAGAGGAAAGACCATTCATCCTTGTAACCTTTAACCCGCTGAGTGCCACCTAATTTTGACGGTGTGCTTCTGCCAGTGCCAGATTTTTTTTTTTTTTTTTTGGCTAAAAATCTATCAAGTTGGGAGAGAAAGGAAGGATAATGGTAAAAAAAAAAACACTCCCCTTGTCCATTTTCGCCAGAAATCAGGTCCCCGATGGTCCCGAAAGTAGCTGAAAAGACACTATAGACTACAGAGACTTTTATGGTATCGGAATGTACGGGTGGGAGGGTGGTTTTCGGGTTGGTTGGGGGAAGGTAGAAGGGTAAATTGACTTGTGTTACACATATGAAGCCGATTGGTGAGGTAGTTTCGCCACCACGGATTTTCCTTTTTTTCCTTATCTTCGTACGGATACGCTGGAAGTGGGTGGTGGGAGGCGGTTGGGGGTGTGGTGGGGGGAAGGCAGAAGGGTAAGGGACTTGTCACACAAATATGGAACCGATTGGCGAGGTAGTTTCGCCGCCACAGATTTTCCTTTTTTTCCTTATCTTCGTACGGATACGCTGGAAGTGGGTGGTTGGGGGTGTGGTGGGGGGAAGGCAGAAGGGTAAGGGACTTGTCACACAAATATGGACCCGATTGGTGCAGTCGTTTCGCCGCCACAGATTTTCCTTTTTTTTCCTTCTGACGGGACCGACAGTCAGCGAGTGGGTGGGAGGAGGGATTTGGGATTTTTGTGGTGGGTAGCCTAAAGGGTAAGGTACATGTGGTAAAAATATGAAAGCCATAGGTGCAGTCGTTTCGCTGCTACGATTTGTTTTCGGCAGGGTGCAGAGGGTGGCAGGGTTGGCTTGTTGGTTGCTGCTCCGGTGTGGTGAGAGGTGACTGGAGTGTCCCCCGCTGGTCCCCCGCTGGTCCCGTTGTCCCCCGTGACCCCACCGTACAACGGTGCCGCGTCTTCCCGCCACGCCAACCCGCAGTGCGGCGGTTCTGCCAGATGCGCCCGGACTTACTTTCACTTTCCCGTTTTACGTGAACATTGTACGATTGGCGGGAGAAACTTACGTTTTACCTGTCTAGCTGCTACGTTTTACGGGGCTGCACCCGTAAGACGTAGCAGCTAGCCAGGTAAAACTTATGCTTTCCCGACTTTTGACATACGTGAGCACGAGCCCCGTATCTGATTCGAAATCCAAAACATACCGGGCGACCTTGGCCGCACCAACCACCTCCAAGACCAGCGTGGCTACGCACGCCATGCGACTAGACACAATTTCATTTACGTTTTGCGTACTAAGCCCTTACGTTTTACGTATTCGGTTGCCAACTACCAATAAACCTTCGTACGGGAGCATACGGGAGCATATACGTGAATGTGTGACCCCAGCATAACATAAATAGGATAGAAGGTTGAGTGTCTTTTAGACTGCCGTGGTGTAGTTGATAAAGCGTCGGCTATCGTCCTGATGGTCGACGGTTTGATCCCCACTGAGAGATTAGAAACATATATATATATATATATATATATATATATAGAGAGAGAGAGAGAGAGAGAGAGAGAGAGAGAGTGTGTGTGTGTGTGTGTGTTTGAGAGAGAAAGAAGGAAACCAGCTAGATTTTAAACCCTAACTATAATAGAAGAGGTCACAATTTAATGGGACACCGACATCTTTTTTGGCCTATAACTTCATTCATTCATGAATTCTTAGTTTCCTCGCTAGACATACCTTAAACTTAGAATAACATTCCCCAGACCCCCGCCTCCCCCTTAAGATAAATTTGTAAATTTTTCGGTAGAAAAATGTCCTGGCCGAAGGCCGGTTCCTCTTACAATTACAGGCTCGCTATCGCTCGCCAGAAAAAAATCGACACCTAAATGGCACGATAGGTCTTAAAATGTATAGGCCTAACGAAATGGGACGAAAGGTTTTAAAATCGCCAAACAAATGGGCCGAACGTCTAAAACTCTAAACAATAATGGGACTAAACACGAGGGAGAAAGGGGACCAGAAAAACGACCCGTCTCCCTTTAAGGTCATTATGTAGGCCTCCCACTCTCCGCCCTCTCCAAACGTTGACATAACCATCCTATTTATTCCCTACTAAAACTTTATCATTGGAATGGCTCTGTTTTACGGTGAATGTGCGCGGGGCAAAATCTTACACCCTGGTATATATAAATATATACCGGTGTGTATATATATATATATATATTCTTGAAACAAAAAGAGAATTTTGAAGAGCCGGCCCAAATTTGCAACTTCTCATACTCCGCTGGTGTTTACTTGAGAGAGAGAGAGAGAGAGAGAGAGAGAGATTTATTGAGATACCGTTTTTATATCCTACATCTCGATCACTTTCGTATAAGATAAATGAAATGGTTAAAGTTTTAGTAAGAGTTTTAACACACACACACACACACACACACACACACACACACACACACACACACACACACACACACACACACACACACACACACACACACACACTATGCATAGTTCACATATGTATGCCGCGCATCGTCTTACCCATGTCGGTGGAGATATGCGTTCTATCGATCGCCTCCATATTGGAATCACGTCTTCCTTAGGGCGTATCATATCTGGCTATTCTATTCTATATACTCAGGCCCAATCCCCACTTTTCCTATTTATTTTCTTTTGTTTTCCTCTTTTCCTGTTTGTTTGTTTGTGTGTGTGTGTGTTTTTTTTGTTTTTTTGTTTTTTGGGGGGGGACTCAAGACAGAGCCAGAATAGGGACAACTACCGTACCAACTTTCGTGAACATCGGTTCATAACTTTGTGAGTCGCGTATGCTGGCGGAGGCATGCGCTCTACCGATCGCCTCCAAAATTGAATCACTTTTTACTTGGTGCATATCCTATCTGCCCACCAAATTTGGTTAACATCGGTCCATAACTTTTTGAGATATCCCCTATATTTGATTATGGAATATATCTCTGGAAACTAATTTATGAATACAGTTTTCTATGCATCATCTATACAACTAAGTATGGTATTTATGGAAAAGAAAATTCTAGACAACAATATATCCAGATTGTGATAATTGCGTTAAGGGGGGCCACTTCGCTTTTTGTCTTTCTCTCCCTCTCTCTTTGGCTTGTATCCATTCAGCCTACTGTTTTAAGACGTTTACCCCCATCTAGGTGCCAATATTTTCCTGGCGAGCGGTAGCGAGCCAGCATATATATATTTTTGTTTAGACAGCAAGCTAAATTTTTACATTTTTCGATAAAACTATGTTTCCGGTGAAGCCGGATTTCTCCATACAATGCTGGCTCGCTCTCGCTCACCAGGAAGAAATCAACACCTGAATGGGGATAAACGTCTTTAAACAGTTGGCTGAATGGGGCCGAATGAATATAAGCCATAGAAAGAGAGAAAAGGAGAGAAAGATAAACAAAAACAGGTGACCCCCCTTAAAATAAACACAGGGGTGGGCTCGAGACTATGACATCCGAGTGTACGGAAGGTCGGAACTAGCCTGCATAAAGTAGACTCTCACGCAGGGCCAGAGTGGTTGAAGAAATTGTGAAGTTTGGAGCGATGTGGTGGTGAGTGAGGTCTTTGGTGGAAGTTGAGAGGGAAGGAGAGAGGGTATGGAGAGCTGGGAGGGTAGAGGTGGGTGGATAGACGAATGGAGGGGAGTTGGAGTGGATGAAGGAGTGGAAAAGTGGATGGTGAGGTACCGTACTATTTAGGTTTGTTTGATTGGAGAGGTTGACAGACAGGTGGGGAGGTCGCTGGAGTGATAGGGTTGGAGAGGTGAGGTTGATCATTGGACGGGTAGATGGAAGAGTGCGTTGGTGGATAGCCTAGATGGATAGAATGGATTTGGTGGGTGGGTGGAGGGAATGGTGGGTGGGAGGGTGGAGGGAAGGAATGGACAGGGTAGGCACAGGGAAAGAGGAAGGAGGAGAAGAGGAACAAGGAATAGGAGGGGTAAAAAGAAAATGGGAAATAGGAGGGGTAAAAGAAAATGGGAAATAGGAGGGGTAAAAAGAAAATGGGAAGTAGGAGGGGTAAACAGAAAATGGGAAGTACAGTAGGAGGGGTAAACGGAAAATGGGAAGTAGGAGGGGTAAACAGAAAATGGGAAGTAGGAGGGGTAAAAAGAAAATGGGAAGTAGGATGGGTAAAAAGAAAATGGGAAGTAGGAGGGGGTTGCCGGGTAAACTTTGATAAGGAGGTTCGGCGGAGGAGAGAGTGGAAAGTTTTTAAGGTAGTAAGGGGCGGAAGATAACTTTTTAAGGAGGGCCAAAGGAGGTTAAGGTTAGAAGGAGAGAGAGAGAGAGAGAGTGAGTGAAAATTATAAAGTGCTGCCCAAATAATTATGAGCAGCAGTAAGGTAGGTTAAGGGGAGGCAGTTGGTTTATCGAGTCCTCCTCCTCCTCCCTCATGTTTAGCCCTATTAGTTATGAGATTTCAAAACATTCGCCCCATTAGTTTGGCGATTTTCAGACCTCTTGCCCCATTCCTTTTCCAATATTAAGACCTTTCGTGCCATTTAGGCGTCAATTTTTTTCCTGGCGAGCGATAGCGAGCCTGTATTTGAAGAGGAAGAGAAAGAGAGAAAATGAGAGAAAAAAAGCCGGTGACCCCCCTTAAAACATTGCGGGAGAAAAGAGCTTGTGTAAATCCTCCTTTTACCGAAGGGGATAGCGAGATCCAGGGATAACAGAAAAGTTAAACCCAAACAAAGAGTGACACCGGGGTTCAGGGAGCTCTGGGGAGTATCTATCTATCTATCTATCTATTTACTCAGGCCCAATCCCCACTTTTCCTATTTTTAGTTTATTATTATTATTATTATTATTATTATTATTATTATTATTATTATATATATACCGGTATATATATATTTGTTTTTTGGGGGGGGCTACTCGAGACAGAGCAAAAACAGGGACAACACAAAACACAACAGAAAACAACGAACACCCAAAAATAAAACACAAATTCCGGGGAATAGCAGGGAAACAGTTATATAAGGGTTATTGTAAAAGTCCTACGGATGCTTCTCCGGGGAATTTTCATATTGGTAACTTTATTCTATCAATGTTTCCAGGCTATTTTTGGATAGGTCTAAACAACTAGACTGAAGTTAAGGGGGGGGGATGGTTCACTTTTTGGGCGATTTTGGCATGTATTAATTATTTTTCTAGTTTCCTCCCTAGACCTCCATCAAATTTAAAAAAAAAAAAAAAAAAAAAAAATCAATTAGATCCTCCTCCTAGATTAATATGTACATTTTTCTGTAGAACAAATTCCCGGCCGAAGGCCAGTTCTTCCAACAATGCAGGCTCACTGTCGTTCGCCAGGGGAAAAAAATGACACCTAAATAGCACGAAAGGTCTAAAATTTGACGAAGAAATGGGGTGAAAGGTCTTAAAATCAACTAACTAATGGGGCAAACACCTTAACATCTGAAAACTAATGGGGCTAAACATGAGGGAGAAAGTGGTCCAGAAAACCGGCCCATCCCCCCTTAAACCCCCAACAAAGAGTGACACAGGGTTCAGGGAGCTCCGGGGAATAGCAGGGAACAAAGGGTTATATATTGTAAAAGTCATACGAAGGCTTCTCCGGGGAATTTCACATTGGTAACTTTATTCTATCAATGTTTCACGGCTATTATTGGATATTTATAAATAACTAGACCGAGGTTAACCCTTTTTGTACCGGGGACGTCTGTTAATTTTGTTCTAGCTATATTTAGACGATTGTGTGCAGTTTAAGAAGGATCTGTGGTAGTAAAAAGGATTAAGCGAGATAGTTCGAAGCCTGTTAATTGCTGGAGGTCCTATTTAAAATGGATAAAACTGTCTAAAAGTACCCAGAATAAAATGAAAACGGCGTTACCGGTACAGAAGGGGTTAATTTGTGTTAGATAGATGGATCTTTCTAACATAATGATTGAAATCGAGAAGTCAAGCCTGACTTATTTGTGAGTGAAATAATTAGAAATATTCTGCAATAATTCAGAAACTATAAGCAATGCCTTTCTCACAGATTTAACCCCTTCAGGATACAATGGCGATTGTATGACGCTTAGAAAGAGCTATTTGATATCAGCAGGGTAATACATCTTCAGGCTTACACTTATGACAAAATAAATAATACAAAAATTGATAGCGTAATGCATAAGTGCGCGGAATTTCGATGTGAGTATCCTAGGTTCGAGTCCTTGGAGTGCCACATGTATTTGTTGATTTAATTAATTGAGTTTAGAAGTGAAGTTGGTTGGTGGAAACAATATAATAATTACACATGAAAACAAAAATGTGTTATGTTTTTTTGTGTTTTAATCGTCTAATATTGACAATGAGACCTTGGACTACCGGTACATCAAACAGAGGGATTAAAGTTAAAAGTGAGGTAGAGGTAGGGGACCAACACATTAGTATTCCAGAACATCCCCAGCAAAGGGGAAAAGTGACCACAGAACCTACACGAAACAGGTACCCCCCAACATCGTAAACATACCACATAAACAGGTACTCCCAATATCGTAAACATACCACATAAACAGGATTCTAAAGGAAACACAAGGGGCTGCAGAAAACCAAATACCATAGAAAGTGGGAGACCTCAGGCTGCTATAAGAAACAGGAGAGTACAGTCGGCCTAATAAGTGATGGCTCTGTACTAATTGTGTTTTGATCAATAATTGGTACCAGCAATATTTACACATGATTTCTTCTTTTTGAGTGAGATATACAAACATGCTCCTACACTTGCCCACCTTATTCAACATCTGACAGACATTAATACAGCACAGAGTGAGCCAAACGTAATGGCAGCTGAGACATGACTTATAAGCGCCACTGTACAGGCAGGGTCTCAAACGAATGCCGAATCCTTTTTTTTTAGTCTTTATTATTGTCCAAGCAAAGGTAATATTGTGGTTTATAGTTCAAAGTGTGTCTTTTGATGTGATAAAATGGCCAAAACAATGCTATTTTATGTACATTTTCTTGCATTCCTTCTCATTTCCATTAAAGTCATTAAACAAAATTGCAGTACAGGAACCAGTAGACCCAAACTAACAGCAATGGATGGAGGAGGGGGAAGGGAGAGGGTAACAACACTGGTCTGGCAGCATATGAAATCAACTTTTAGAATATTTCGGTTACCAAAATTCATCCACCACCAGTCTAGTTACCGATACCCTTTCAAAATATTCCTGAAATGTTGCCAGGAAAATGTTGTTGATCGAATGTTGACCATAAAAGCTCTCGTGTGATACCGGCTTTAGGGGGGAGCACATCTGTATTCCTGGACAGCGGTCAATATCCTGGCCAAGTGTCCGCGGGCCGTGAGAGGACTTCACCACTTGCCTCAACTTACAACCCGGAGGAGAAACTGGGAATTGTGGGACTCCGGACTGCCCCCTACTTCCGGCCCTATTACTACCTTTCTGACCCTACTTCTGCTCCCCTCTCCCCCCCCCTCTCTCTCTCTCTCTCTCTCTCACACACAAACACACACACACACACACACACACACACACACACACACACACACACACACACACACACACACACACACAGACACAGACACAGACACACACACAGACACACACACACACACAGACACACACACACACACACACACACACACACACACACACACACACACACACACACACACACACACACAGACACACACACACACAGACACACTTACCAAAACAGTTTCTGTATGTATGTATGTTTGTGTGCATACGTGAGCGTTTGTGTATACGGACATGTGCACACTTACTGCATGTTCTTATGTTCCTGTATATGTATGTGCGCACGTACGTGTATATACGTATGTTCTGTATATGAGTAAGTAAATAAATGTGTATATGTACTGTATATCACTTACTCTCATGGTTATTTTATGATAATTTTGTATTCTGCACATGCATCATTATTGTATTTATTTATTTTGTTTGTAAACTAAGCTTACCATCCTCATAGCTGTACATCTCATGTTCATCCACTAAATTGTAAAATGTGTATTTTCAGCTCATGAGGCTGCCATTCTTTAATAAACCGTTTATTATTATTATTATTATTATTATTACACACACACACACACACACACACACACACACACACACACACACCACACACTGCCCCCTACTTCCCTTCTGACCCTACTTCAGCCCCTTGCTCCCCCCCCCCCACACACTGCCTACTACTTCCTTTCTGACCCTACTTCAGGCCCCCCCCCCCCCCTACAACACACACACACACTGTCCCCCACTTCCGGTCCTACTACTGTCCTTCTGAGCCTACTTCATCCCCCTGCTCCCCCCCTACCTCCCACACACAATACACACACTCGCATACTGCCCCCTACTTCCGGCCCTTCTACTCCCCTTCTCACCCTACTTCAGCCCCTTGCTCCCCCCCCCCCCCACACACACACAATACACACACTGGCATACACTGCTCCCTTACCTACCTATGTCTACCTATGTTGAGTTCGCCACTGCTAGTGGCACCGAGGAGCGCGCCACCCCTTTCTGCTTCCCTACTGTCCCTACTTACTTCAGTCCCTTCCTTCCTCCTTAACCCCCTACAACACACACTCGCACACACTGCCCCCACTTCCTACCCTCCTGCTTCCCTTCCTGACCCTACCTTGCTTTGAGGTTCAGTCGTTTCCTCTTCACTTTCCTCCTTTCCTCAGCTCCTTCCACCCCCCCACCCCCCTCCAGCCTTCCTACCCCCCCCCCCCCTTTCCACTACTTCAGCCCTTTTCCTCCTTACCCTCCGTTTCTTCTTTCTTCAAGCCTCCTGTCTTCCATGCTTCCTCATCTCCTATCCACCCCCCCCCCCCCCCTTCCTCATACTTTAACTTCATCCCTTCTTCCTCTGTACCCTCCCTGTCCATTCTTTTCTCCTTCCCTTCCATTACTTTCCTTCCTCCTTCCTTCCCTGTCCTTTCCATCATCCTCTCCTCCCTCTTTCTATCCAGGCTTTCCTTTCCATCATCCACTTCCTTCCTTCCTCCCTGCCACCTCAGCTCCTTCCCCCTCCAAACACTCGGACTCCCTAATTATCTCCCAGGCCTCTCTCTCCCTCCCTTCCCTCCTCTCCCTCCCTGTCTGTCTAATTCTCCCTCCCTGTCTGTCTCATTCTCCCTCCCTGTCTGTCTCATTCTCCCTCCCTGTCTGTCTCATTCTCCCTCCCTGTCTGTCTCATTCTCCCTCCCTGTCTGTCTCATTCTCCCTCCCTGTCTGTCTCATTCTCCCTCCCCGTTTGTCTCATTCTCCCTACCTGTCTGTCTCATTCTCTCTCCATGTCTCCCTCTCTGTGTAGCCACGGTAATAAGCTTGCTATTTATAGGGCGATCTAGACTGGTACCACTAATCTAAACTATCCTAACATAACTAATATAAGTTAATCTAACATAGAGCTATAATCTAACCTAGCCTAACATAACTAATCTAACATAGAGCTAATACGGTACTACTTAAATAATCTAACCTAGAGCTGACCAGGAGGCTTGAATAGAGTGACCACCCCCCCTATAGTACCATAGGTGTGTCACAGCGGTAACAATCTTGCTGTGTGTCGTGCGAGCTAGACTGATGGCATTATTACGGCCTACCTGTGTTTGACTATATACAGGGACTCTAGCGTGTGTGTATGTGTGTGTTTTTTTTTTGGGGGGGAGAGAGGAGGGAAGGGAAGGCTAGAGAATGAGAAGCAGTGAGGGGAGACGGAGGAGAGGAGGGAAGGGTAGATAAATGGAAAGGAGAGGAATGGAAGGTGAGAGAATGAGAAGCAGTGAGGGGAGACGGAGGAGAGGAGGGAAGGGTAGAGAATGAGAAGCAGTGAGGGGAGACGGAGGAGAGGAAGGTGGGGAGAGGAGGGAAGGGTAGAGAATGAGAATCAGTGAGGGGAGAGGAAGGTGGGGAGCGGAGGGAAGAGTAGAGAGATGGAAGGCGAGAGAATGAGAAGCAATGAGATGGAAGAAGAGAGAGAGAGCGAGCGAGAGCGAGAGCAGCAAGGGCAATGAATGGGATGATGATGAGGATGAGGAGGAAAGGGATAATGAGGAAGAGGCAGGAGAGAAGAGAAATGATTGAAGGAAACTGGTCTACCGTACCTCTTGTTTGACTAGGGGCCTCCCGATTGCCCATAGTGGGTGAAGAGGGAGGGGGGGGGGGGGTGAAGAGAAGAGAAGGGGAAAGGAGATAAATGAGATGAGAAAGAGAAGGAAATGGAACAGGAGGAAGAGGAAGGAAAAGAAAAAAAACAATAGGAAAAGTGGGGATTGGGCTTGAGTATATAGATAGATAGATAGGGTGAAGAGGGAGGGGGGGGGGTGCAGGTGAAGAGAAGGGGAAAGGAGATACATGAGATGAGAAAGAGGAGGAAATGGAGGAAGAGGAAGGAGAGAAGAGAAATTAAGAAGGAAACTGGTCTACCTCTCTTTGACTAGGGTGAAGGAATAGGTAGGCGAGGAAGACAAGGAGAAGGGAAAGGGAGATAAATGGGGTGAAATAGAGGAGGAAATGGAAGGAGAGGAGAGAAAGGAAATTAACGGGAACTGGTCTACCTCTGCTTGACTAATTTAGGATTGGTTGAAAAGGGTGTAGGAAGAGGTGGGAGAAGAAGATAAGGAGAAAGGCAAGGACAACAAATCGACACCTAAATAGCACGAAAGGTCTTAATATTGACAAAGAAATGGGGCGAAAGGTCTCAAAATCGCCAAACTAACGGAACGAACGTCTTAAAACCACAACACTAATATGCCAAACATGAGGGAGAAGGGGGTCCAGAAAAACCGAGTACTACCCCCTTAACACGCAGTCATGACCTTTTATCAGGTGGCGCTCATTTATTTAGGCTCATCTCTCATTCCCTTTTCCCCTCTTTCCCGATATCGTTTGTCTATTTTAACCCCTTCTGTACCGGCTACGTTTTTATTAACTTCATTTTGGCTACTATAAGACGATTTTATGCGGTTTAAAAAGGGCCTCCAGCAATTAACAGGCTTCGAACTATCTCACTTTACCCTTTTTACTACCTCAGATCCTTCTTAAACTGCACAAAATAGTCTAAATATAGCTAGAATAAATATGTAAATACCTCGCCGGCACAGAAGGGGTTAAAACGCACCCATGACCTTTTATCGGGTGGTCTTCAATTATTTAGGCTCGTCTTATTCCCTTGCTACCCTTGCTTTCCCGATATCGTTTTTCTATTCTAAATCGGGTTGTTTTTGCACGGGTGAAGGTTTGTGCTATATGTTGGCTGGTGTTTTTCTGTAGGTGCAAACGGGTGGTCGGGGGCCGGGGAAGTGCTGGAGGGACCTTGGTGACCCTGGTCTCTGGGTCTTCTCCTGGATGACCTAGATGTGTGTGAATTTGTATTTTGTTTTTGTGTGTTCATTGTTGTGTTTCCTATTCTGGTTCTTTCTTGAGTCGCCCCCCCCCCCCCCCCTCCCTTCCCCCCAAAAACAAAAACAAAATAAAACAGGAAACATGAGGATTGGGCCAGAGTATATAGAATTGTATATATTATTTTTATTAATCTCACCACCACACCCCCAATGAAACTAATTAAAGTATATATGATCCACCGGGATTCGAACCCGGGTTATCACACACATATTTTTGCCACCTTAACCATTACACCACCAGGACGGTTAAAGGTTTATATAGAGTAGCAAACGGTAGCTGGGGGCTGTTTTATTTTCCTACACTCGATCATTCCCTCTGGCTGCTGTTTTATATCATGCATGTTTATTTATATTTGGTGAACCTGGTGAAACAAACCGTATGATTAATTGGATTATCGGACCCTGCATATCGCTGGCCTGTCTTTGAATAGAGCTATAGTTACCTCCCCCTCACCATCCTATTCCCTACCCCCGTCATTCCCCCCGCCATCCTCTTCTCCCTATTCCCTAACTCACATTCATCGAAACCCCTTATCTTACTCCCCTATTCCATCCCTATCCCCCCTCTCTCCTCTCTATTCCCTATACACTCCCTCACCCCCCCCTCCTCCAAGTTACTCCTAATCCTGTATTTACCTCACTAACCCATCCATGAGATACTATATAGCCTATGTACATACCTCAAAAAAGTCCTCTCCTCATCTACCCTATACCCTCCGTTCGCTCATCCCCCCTCCCCTCCTCCACGTTCTCCTATACACGTATCCCTCCCTCGACCACCCTCCTCTCTCCCCTTCCTTCTCACCCTATTCCCTCCCTCACCCCCTCCTCGGCATCTCAACCCTATTCTCCCTCACCCCCCCCCTACGCCCCTCGCTACCCTATACCCTCCGTCGCCCCCCCTCTACCCCTCCCCCTATTCCCTCCCTCACCCCCTCCTCTCCTCTCCACCCTATTCCCTCCCTCACCCCCTCCTCTCCTTTCAACCCTCTTCCTACCTCCCCCTGCACCCCCCCATCCTATACTACCCCCTGTCCCTCCCATCCTCCCCACCCCTTATACCCAGTCACCCCCCACTCCCCCATATCCTCAAGCACCTTGCACTCCCGGACCACCATACTCTCCCATCGATTCCCTACCTCCCCCTCACCCCTCCCCTCCTCACCACCCTATACCTAGTAACCCAACCACCATTATCCCTACCCCCGTCACCAGACCCTCTCCCCCTATTTCCACCCATTCCCCCCCCCCTCCACCCCGCTACACTGTCCCACCATCATTGTTCCAGCTCCCCTTTTACCCCCCCCCCCCCCGTCTCACCTATATACCCGGTCACCCTCACCCTATTCCCTACCCCCGTCACCCCCCTCCATTCCCTACCCCCGTCATCCCCCTCCCGCCCCCCATTGTTCCAACTCCTCTTCTGGATTGCTCTCTCAAGTCCTTTCATTTCTATCTTAGGGGGGAGGGGGAGGGGGGGGGGGGCATTCTTTTCTCGTCTTTTGTCATACTTTTGTTATATTTTATTTGTGTTGTTGACTTGTTTGTGTTTCTTATGCTTAGCCCTAAAGTCCCTGTTTTTGTTTCTTGTTCTTATGATTCTTTATGTTATCGCCTGAGTGCCTTTTTTTGTCATTATTTTAGTTGCTTTTATTTGTATTGTGTTTGTTTTTTATTTCTTAGGACTATTTATTTGTTTCGCCTAAAGCCCCTGTTTTTGTGTCTTATTCATAGGACTCCTATTTTATCGCCTGAATTTTTCTTATGTCATTCTTTTCGTTTCAATTATTTGTATTGTTTCGGTTTCTTATTCTTAGGACTTTGTTCGCCTAAACTCCCTGTTTATATATATACACACTGTATATACTGTATATATATTTTTTGTAATGTTTTAGTTTTTTATTCTTAGGACTTATATTTTCGCCTCAAGCCCCACGTTTGATAGTCTCTTCTTCTTTCTATTGTAGTGTAGTTGTTATTGCTTATTCTTAGGTGTTGATTGTAGCTGCTTGCCGTAGGTAGGTTTAGTTGCTTATTCGTAGGTGTTGCATTGTAGCTGTTGCGTTATATATTATCTTAGGTCTTTGTGTTGATTTAGCTGTTGCTGTATATATTATTCGTTAGGTGTTGATTGTAGCTGTTGCGTAATATATATTATTCTGAGGTTGTTGATTGTACGCTGTTGCGTATGATATTATTTTAGGTGTTTGATTGTAGCTGTTGCGTATATATTATTCTTAGGTGTTTGATTGTAGCTGTTGAGTTCAGCGTTTATATTATTCTTAGGTGTTGATTGTAGCTGTTGCGTATATATTATTCTTAGGTGTTGATTGTAGCTGTTGCGTATATATTATTCTTAGGTGTTGATTGATACGCTGTTGCCTCGTATATATTATTCTCTCTCTTCTAGGTGTGATTGTCTAAAAGCTGCTTGCGTATATTATATTCTTAGGTGTTGATTGTAGCTGTTGCGTATATATTATTCTGAGGTCGTTGATTGTAGCGTGTTGCGTATATTATTATTCTTAGGTGTTGGATTGTAGCTGTTTGCCGTATATTATTATTCTTAGGTGTTGATTGTAGCTGTGGCGTATAAGATTATTCTTTAGGTGTTGATTGCTAGCTGGGTTGCGTATATATTATTCTTATGTGTTGATTGTAGCTGTTGCGTATATATTATTCTTAGGTGTTGATTGTAGCTGTTGCGTATATATTATTCTTAGGTGTTGATTGTAGCTGTTGCGTATATATTATTCTTAGGTGTTGATTGTAGCTGTTGCGTATATATTATTCTTAGGTGTTGATTGTAGCTGTTGCGTATATATTATTCTTTCTTGCATTTATAGATTTTTCCGCCCGTTTGAGTGTAGTTGCATTTTTATATTTTTCTTTCTTGCGTTTACATATTTTCCGACGGTTTGATTGTAGTTGCTGCATTTATAGATTTTTCTGGCTTGCTTTTATAGACTTTTTCCGACCGTTATGTTTTATCTGCGGGCCAAGTGTGTGTGTGTGTGTGTGTGTGTGTTTAGGTGTGTGTAGGTGTTACGTGTGTGTGTGTGTGTGTGTGTGTGTGTGTGTGTGTGTGTGTGTGTGTGTTGGTGGTTTGGTTTGTGGGTGTGTGTGTGCCGTGTGTGTGTGTGTGTGTGCCATGTGTGTGTGTGTGTGTGTGTGTGTGTGTGTGTGTGTGTGTGTGTGTGTGTGTGTGTGTGTTATTTGTGTTTTACTTCTTATTTATTTATTGAGCAGCTGTTCGACTTCCAAGTCTCATAGTTATCTTTAATATTGTGAGCTGTATGTTTAAGTTTTATATATGTAGTTAGCTATACATATCTTCCACATATATTATTGCCTTTTACCCCAGTACCGATAGAGTACAACAAATTGTAATAATCAAAGTGTGCCCTGTCTATGATTCAGTATAGTTTTCATGTGGTGTGTCTGTAAGTAGGCGAGAAATCATGACCTCTATCCTCTGTAACTCAAAAACGGTTAGAGCAAATTAGCTGTACATTACAACATCTATCCCTTGACCGACTCTTCCCAATTGGTAGACATATTAGCTCCATTACTCTAGTCGTTTTTTAATTACAGAAGTTAGAGGTCATGATTTCTCGCCTACTTACAGCGAATAGACTATAGCCTAACCTTAATCGAACCTTATCTCACTCAACCGCATCAGAGTGTTAGCGAAGCAACACGGGCA
>CM064567.1:8547824-8572824 GCA_032716605.1 Paralithodes platypus
CACTCTTAGCTCTCCCGAACCCCTGCCTCCTGCATACCAAACAGAACACTACCAACATCTTCTGCCACTGCTTGTGCATTTAGTTTGGTTTTATGTTTTTTTATCTACTATTTATTATCCCTTCGTGTTCTAATAGTTTACACTCTTCTTTCTCTATTTTATTGTATCGTGTATCTTTCCTACGTTCTGTGGTTCGGGTCTATCTCCAAACTAGAGCCTTTTGTGTAGGAACTTAATGGGTGTGAAGAAATTATAGCCCTCACATCCAACTTATTGCTATCGAAATGTTCTGCCACTGATCTCTCATGCAGTTTTATATATATACTGTATATATATATATATATATATATATATACCGGTATATATATATACTGTATAATGTCTATATATATTATTATATATAATTATATATATCTATATATATATATATATATAGATATATATATATATATATATATATCTATATATATATATACATATATATATATATATATATATATATATATATATATATATGTATTCTACAGTGTATTATCCCTCTCTTTCTTTATTATGCTACTTCTTTTTATCTTTTTTTATCTTACTGTAACGTCTATGTTTCCCATTTTCTGTGTTTCTTGGTATGTTCCGCGTTTCTTTCTTGACCGGCCTCCTGAATGCCAAACAGAACCCTACCAACCTTCTTTACGGCTGCTCTCTCATCCTCTTTGCTTTTTATTGTGTTTTGTTTTTCCTTGAGTTTATTTTCTTTTGCTTTCTTTATTGATGGACTTCTCATTTATCTTCTTGTAAATTTTTGTCAGAGTTTTGCCTTTCTTTAAGAACATAAGAAAGTGAGAGTCTGCAGAAAGCCGATTGGCCCACACAAGGCAGATCCCTCTTATACCAACCCCAATTACAAGGCCTTGACCCACCTCCCGAATGCCAAAACGGAACTACTATACCATCACCTTCTTTGGTTTATATTATATTTTTCAGTTTGATATTTCAGGCTTTCTTTATTATTTTACTACAAACACACTATACTACTGCTCTCTCATTTCCTTTGGTCTCTATTTATTCTTCAGTATTTTATTTTACATTTTTTTTTTTTTTTTGCTGTCTTTATTATTTTACTGCTCTTCCCTAAAGCCGGAGTCACACAAGCCCTTTTTCGAGCAATTTTTACGGGCAATTATGGTCTGGAAGCTTCAATAATTACACTTTATCAGAATTCAGCCGCCTAACATAATCTACCTTCAGTCTAGTTGCCGATACCAGTGCCAAAAAGTCCCGAAATAATCCGAGAAAAAACTTGCTCATGGGAAATTGACGGAAAAAGCGCTCGTGTGACAGCGGCTTAACGCAGCGTATCTCTTTCCCATGTTTTGTATTTCTTAGTGTGTTTCGTGTCTCTTCCTAAATCCCAATCCTCTGTTATGCCAAACAGTACGTACACTATATCAACATCTTACTGTACTGCATTCTTGCTCTTTTACCTTGTTTGGTTCATATATTTTAGTCTGTTTTCCTATCTACTGTTTATTAGTGTTTTGCTTTATTGTTTCCACATAGCGATTTTGATAATTTAATTTGACTTTATATTGTCCTTGTCCCAATTTTGGTTTGTTTAGTTTGCAAGTTTTACATTTTAATTTACTATTGTACTTCCAAAATCCTATATTATCAGAATTCATTTATCCCCAGAACTACTACTCTTTGGAATTCACTTCCCTCGAATTGCTTTCCACAAACTTACAATCTACAAATGTTTAAATCCAGTTGTTACAAACATTTTATGAATGGAGGATGCCTTTAGGCACATGGACCTTGGGTTTTATCTGTGTTTTTCCTTCCTCCGTTCATTGTCTCTTTAAAAAAAAAAAAAAAAAAAAAAATGCTCTCTCTCTCTCTCTCTCTCATCTGATTTTATTATTTATTTGCTCTTGTTTTAATATAATTTAATTTATTTTCATGTCTACACTTTATTATCTCTTGCTTTCTGTATGATTTCACTACCAACATCCTATGCTACTTGATGGGTTCTTATATCATCGTTTCTTTTAATGTATACAGTTTATTATAATTTGTATACATGGTATTATCTATTGCATGCCTATTATAATTTGTATACATGGTATTATCTATTGCATGCCTATTATAAGATGCCTATTATAATTTGTATACATGTTATTATCTATTGCATGCCTATTATAATTTGTATACATGTTATTATCTATTGCATGCCTATTATAATTTGTATACATGGTATTATCTATTGCATGCCTATTATAATTTGTATACATGTTATTATCTATTGCATGCCTATTTTGTCCGAACTCTTAGTGTGTTTCGTATTTCTCATTAAATTGCCTCTTGGAAGCAAATTATTAAAGGGAAGTTTTCTGGACCCCTAATTCTCCCTCATGATTAAACCCATTAGTTTTGAGATTTTAAGACATTTGCGCCATTAGCGTGGTAATTTTAAGACTTTTATGCCACTTATTTTTTGTTTTCCTGGCGAGCGATAGCCAGCTTGCAATTTAGGAGGAACCGGCCTTTTCCTGGGACTTTTTCTACCAAAAAATGCACAAATTCATCTCGAAGAGGATTTTTTTGTTTTAGCTTAATAGAGGTCTAGGGAGGAAACTAAAAACTATTAATAAATAAATACGCTAGTTCCTTATGAAGACATTGTTAACCCCTTCAACACCACTACGCCTTTTCAACTTTGATAATGTCTACTAATAGACGATTGTATTCAGGTTAAGAAAGGCCTCCAGCAATGACCAATCTTGGAACTATCTTAACTCTCTCCGACATAGGACGCAATTTTGAGCGTATTAGGGATACTTTAAAGCCTTTGTTACCATCAGGGGTATTTAGAAACCTTTAGTTTAGTTACTTCAACCTCTGCAGTTGTCTTTGAGTTAGCTGTGGGCAGCAAACTAATTTGGAGAGGTAATTATAAGAGTGAGAGAACCCTATTTTTTATTGCTAATCTGGCAACCTCTGCGTCATATGTGCGTGAAAGGATTAATTAACACTTTTAACTACCACATATCCTTCTTAAATTGCACAAAATCATCTGAATACGGCTATATAGAAAATAATAATAAAGACGCGAGTCGCCGGTACTAAAAGGGACGTTAATCTGTTGATTATTGGTTTCCTTTTTTTATTGAGCAGAAAACTGTAAAGTAAATTTCATTAATCGATTTTAGGAGTATGGTTGGTTGTTGGAAGGAACATAATAATACATAATATACAGTAGATACCGGTACTGCCTTTGTCACATAAGGGTTAAAACTGCATACCCAACACTGAGATGCCCAAAGTATGGACGCAGCAACTTTGATTTGTCGCCGCAGTTGTTGAACCACTGAGCTAACTTTCAACAGCAATGTATAAAAGGCTACCAAGTGCTATAGTGGGATCAAGAACGATAAGGAGCTTTAAGATAAACTTAGATAGGCATATGGACGAGATGGGTTGGATGTGAGGGGGATCTGTCAGGTGTGGGCCAATCGGCGCTCTGCAGACCCCCGTTTTCTGACCTCTGACCGTTTCGGTCAGGTCAGTCCTAATGGTGTTAGTGAACTGGGATTATAATTAGGCCTTATAATTAGGGTTGGGTGTGACAGGGATCTGCCTTGTGTGGGCCAATCGGCTTTCTGCAGACTCCCATTTTCTTATGTTCTTATAATGTAGCCTATGGAAAAGAATGGGTGACCTGTGGCGTTGGGGGTGTTCGACTCGTAATCAAATGATCTGAAGAAGCGAAACGTTGGCAATAAGTGTTCCTCCTCATATGTTGTTTATATTAAAAACAAAACACACACAAAAACAATATCTGGTTCCTGCCTATTGTCAATTTTTGGTGGGTGTGTGTTGTCAATTTCTCATATCGGCCTCCCGTTTTCTGCAGGTTATTGCCTTTCCTGTGTTCATATTGGGGCCCGGGAAACTCAACCAGTACACCATTTCAACCAGTACATTATTTCAACCAGTACACTATTTCAACCAGTAAATATCAAATAGTAAATCATTTCACCCAGTAAATTTTAACCAGCACATAATTTTAACTAGTACATATCAACTAGTTAATCATTTCATCCAGTACACCATTTCATCCAGTACACCATTTTAACTAGTACATTTCATCCAGTACACCATTTTATCCAGTACACCATTTCAACCAGTGCATGACAAACAAGGCAAATATATTAGTCCCACACGAGAACAATTAATATATAATCTCTTCTAATAAGTTAAAGTAGGGCTAATACTTAATTGTTAATGAATATACAGTATATAAACATTTACTTTTAACGTTATCATTTCCTTCTTTTTTTTTTCTAATTTTTTTTAATAATTATATATATTTGTAATGTTAATTTTATCAATTGTATTTTCCTGTTATTTTCTATTCGGGCACCAACTTTTATAGACAGGTAAAATTCACTCGTGTATTTACCTCGTTTAGGAGAGTCGTTTTACTTGAGTTTGTACTATTCATTTCTTGTAATTGGATTAATTTGCATATATATCATTTTCTGTGCTCATTACGTGGTGCTTGGGCAAAGAAAACAGAAGGAGAGATAGATAGATAGATAGATAGATAGAGAGAGAGAGAGAGAGAAGGAGAGAGAGAGAGAGAGAGAGAGAGAGAGAGAGAGAGAGAGAGAGAGAGAGAGAGAGAGAGAGAGAGAGAGAGAAGGAGAGAGAGAGAGAGTAGCAGGAAGGACAGGAGGAAGAAAGAAGATTACAACTTGAAAGGCGAAGATAGAAAGACCGATATAAAAGGAAAATAGAAGAATGGACTGCAATAACATAGATAAAAGAAGGGGCGATGTCAGCTGCATGGAAAGAGAGAGAGAGAGAGAGAGAGAGAGAGAGAGAGAGAGAGAGAGAGAGAGAGAGAGAGAGAGAGAGAGAGAGAGAGATGAAAGGAGGTTGCGATAGGAGATTAAGCATAGAAAGTTTACTGAATAATATAACATTTAGATTATTAAGTGGCCTGTGGCAAAGAATGGGTGACTTGGGCAATGCTAGCACGCTCTACTTGCAATCATAAGACCCCTGGTTTAATTCCAAGCCGGGGCGAGACTTAATATATAATATACATTGAATAAACAAAAATTAATACCATGAATAGAGGTTTGTGAGAATAGCGTGACAAAAAAAAAAAAAAAAAAAAAAAAAAAAAAAAATATATATAATATATATATATATATATATATATATATATATATATATATATATATATATATATATATATATATATATATATATATATATATATATATATATATATATAATATTACCCACGCCAAAAATAAATTAATAAGTAAAGATGGGTCTAGATGAAACATGAAATCATATCGATTCTACCGGAAAACATATAGAATTGATACAAAGAATTATTATACAAGAGAAAGTAGAAGGAAGTGCACCAATTAATAAATATATATATATATATAATTTCTTAGTTTTTTAGCCTAGCTTAATCTTGCTCAGTCTTCTTTCATGGCCCATAGCTCTTTCTTAGTGTTTTTATGTTGCCACCTAACCCCCCTTCTCCCCGTTCCTAAGCTCTCTCTCTCTCTCTCTCTCTCTCTCTCTCTCTCTCTCTCTCTCATGCCCTTTCTTGCCCCAGTGCTATCCCTAACCTTCATCCTTCCCATTGTAGTTCAGGCTCACCCATTATCTCATAAATAGATCATATATTTACTTTATTTTTTTTTCTTCAGATATACAGTAGTACTAATCAGTTACCGGTACTCAGATTGCATTAATTCACTATTTACGTACTTTAATATTATAGTTATAATTATTACACTATATATTATTATTATTATTATTATTATTATTATCATTATCATCATTATTATTATTTCCGGTATATTATATATATACAGTATATGGGATCACTTTATTCATCCACATGTAATTTCTTTGGAGCACGCAAAAATATTATCCAAATACTTTATAATGCATCAGTTTTCCATCTCGACATTTCATCTCATTCGGGTCCCAATGGTCTTATTCTTTCTGCCTCGAGATTAAAAACGTCAACATTTTATTTTTACCTGGACACATTTCACATCATTTTATATTTTTGTTGTATTCACGTATTTTTCTCACTCCTGTATTTTCCCTGGTCTCTTTGTATAATATTGCAATCATTGATTTTGTATTTCCTTTATGATATCAGATGAATACCCTTTAGCCGCCCCTCCTTCCTCTTCCTCTCTCTCTCTCTCTCTCTCTCTCTCTCTCTCTCTCTCTCTCTCTCTCACACACACACACAATTAATCCTAATTAAGGTTATTTGCCTGTGTTACATATTTGGACCATTACAGTACAATACCTTCCTCCCTTCCTCTTCCCCCCCCCCCCCCACACACACACACTCTCACTCTCTCTCTCTCTCACTCTCACTCTCTCTCTCTCTGGTAGATAAGGCAGCCTCTCGCCCTTTCAGCTCACCCCTATGTATTATAGGTGTGTGTTGTGTGTGTGGAGTACCATTGTCTCCTTCAAGATGGTGTGTGTGTGTGTGTGTGTGTGTGTGTGTGTGTGTGTGTGTGTGTGTGGAAGAGTACCACTGTCTCCTTCAAGATCGTGTGTATATATATATATATATATATATATATATATATATATATATATATATATATATATAGTATATATATATATATATATATATATATATTATATATATATATATATATATATATTTATCCTGTATATACAGTATATGTATATATGTGTGTGTGTGTGAATTGTATTTCTTGTATTGTATTGACTAAAATAATCTCTAGGTAGGTAGAACTATGACTAAAAGGGTTAAGATACAGACATAGAATGAAGTACACTGCCATACATTAATATAGGCCCTATAACTGACTGAACACAATTGGTCCACAGTACAAAAGGTCTTTATATCCCAAAACAAAAGCTCCCAAATTAAAATCGGTTCCGGATCCCTTCCAAAGTCCCGAACGCTACTCTTCCTTAACCTGTTGAGTACCAGCAACGTGTGTTAGGTTATATTCTAGCTATGTTTAGCCGATATTGTGCAGCTTAGGACGGATCTGTGGTAGTTCAAAGGGTTGGTTGAGATAGTTCGAAGCCTTATAATTCCTAAACTGAATGAAATCGATTAATAGCAGCCAGATTAAAGTACAAAAGGGGTTAAGGGAAGATTTTTATTTAATTATATCCATTTGTTCAATTATATATATATAATAATATATATATATATAATAATTATATATATATATATATATATATATATATATATATATATATATATATATATATATATATATATATACCGGTATATATATATATATATATATATATATTTATATATATATCTATATATATAATTATATAAAACATGAAAAATATTGATTCTTGTGGTAAAAATATATGCGAATATGCTTCCACACTAAAGGTGTTTAGAAAAGGGTAGGTTCACTGCACAAAGTTTAAAAAATGTTAGTGCTAAAATTAAATTGCATCTAAAATATATTGCATGCACAAAATAAGGGTTTAAAAAGTATGTCCGAGTATCTTATTAGAAGGCTCGGACTGTTGTGTACATATTAAAATAATGTTTATGTAAATAATGTTTTTACATAAACATTATTTTAATATGTACACAACAGTCCGAGCCTTCTAATAAGATACTCGGACATACTTTTTAAACCCTTATGTTGTGCATGCAATATATTTTAGATGCAATTTGATTTTAGCACTAAATTTTTTTAAACTTTGTGCAGTGAACCTACCCTTTTCTACACACCTTTAATGTGGAAGCATATTCGCATATACAGTATATATATATATATATATATATATATATATATATATATATATATATATATATATATATATATATATATATAATTATTTATCATATTGGTTTCCTCCCAAGACCTTTATCAAGCTTTAAAAAATACCCCCAATGTCCACCTTCGAGTTATTTGTTTTTATTTTCGGTAGAAAGAATGGCCGATTCCTCCTAAATTACAGACTCGATATCGCTCGCCAAGAAACAATCGACACTTACGTGGCGCAAAAAGTCTCAAAATGTCCATACTAATGGGGTTAAGCATGAGAGAGAATGGGGTTCAGAAAAAATAGACTTCCCCTTAAATTCACATGGCATATTTTTCGGCAATGATTCACAGCAAGTCTGGAAAAATATGTCGAAAAAACAGATACCGGGAAAGAATATGATGTTAAAAGATGCCAAAAAATATACCGTTAAAAAAATGATATATTATAATGATACCAGGAATAATAAGATACCAAAAAAATGCTTAAAAAAAATATAAAACAGATAAGTGTAAATCATCCCTTACGTACACCAGCGATAAATTCCCGGCAGATGGCTCACGTATTGAAAGAAACGCCAGGTGGTCGGAGATTTAAGGCTGGGGACAATACATTATCGGGAAACTGCACTGTACCCTGGTAATTGGCTACAGGAATACAGTGGGGGTTGGGTTGTGGTGTCGGGGGTGGTTTTGTGTAGTGTAGTGGTGGGCTTGTTGTGTGTAGAGGTGTGGTGTTGGTGTGTGTAGAGGTGTGGTGTTGGTGTGTGTAGAGGTGTGGTGTTGGTGTGTGTAGAGGTGTGGTGTTGGTGTGTGTAGAGGTGTGGTGTTGGTGTGTGTAGAGGTGTGATGTGCCTAGTGCTGTGTGTAGTGATGTGTTTAATATGTGTATTGTAAGTAGTGTTGTGTGTAATGTGGGGCTTGTTGTGTGTAGTGTTGTGGGTAATATTGTGTAGTGTTGTGTTTGTAGTGTAGTGTGTGTAGTGGTGTACTTGTTGTGTGTAGAGGTGTGATGTGCCTAGTGCTGTGTGTATTGTTGTGTGTAGTATTGTGAGTAGTTTTGTGTGGCTTGTGTGTAGTGTTGTGGATAATATTGTGTAGTGTTGTGTTTGTAGTGTAGTGTGTGTAGTGGTGTACTTGTTGTGTGTAGAGGTGTGATGTGCCTAGTGCTGTGTAGTATTGTGAGTAGTTTTGTGTGGCTTGTGTGTAGTGTTGTGGATAATATTGTGTAGTGTTGTGTTTGTAGTGTTAGTATGTGTAGTGGTGTGTTATCTTCGTTGTGTGTAGTATTGTGTGTAATGTTGGGCTTGTTGTGTGTAGTGTTGTGTGTACTGCTGCGGGTAATTTTGTGTAGTGTTGTGTTGTGTATAGTGCTGTGTTTGGTGTGCAGTGTAGTGTTGTGTAAGGTGTTTTGTTGTGTGTAGTGTTGTTTTAAGTGTAGTGCTGTGTTTGGTTTTAAGTATATTGGTGTGTATTGTAGTTGTTGTGTGTAAGTCTTGTATTTGTTGGACCTTGTGGTTGTTGTGTTGAGTTATGTCGTGGCCAGTCTTGTCCTGTCGTGTCGTATGTGTGTGTCAAGTCGGCTTTCCAGTCACTCCGCCTCACGACTACTTCGCCTCATGACCACTTCGCCTATGTCCATTACGCCTCACGACCAGTTCGCCTTGCCACCAATACGCCTCACTACCACTTCGCCTTGCGTCAATGACGCCTCAGCACCAGTTCGCCTCATGATTCAGCTTCCATAACACTTCGCCTCACTACTTATTTGCCTCATGATTTTACATATGTGTGTGCATATATGTATGCATGTATGTATGTATGTATATCATTCAGAGTTGGGTCAGTTAAGTTAATTAACTTAACTTTTTCCGATTAACCAACTATTTTGAAAAATGGGTTAACTTAACTTAACTTAATCGATATATCTTTAAATTAATCGTTAACTTCAATTAATTTCCGATTAATTTTCCTCTAAATCATATTTTCTACTCTGTGAACGGAGTCTGGGAGAGCAGAGCGAGGTGGTAAATTCAACACTCCCGTGATAATGTATAGTCTAATCCTAGGATCGTCTTGTCGGAATAGTAGACCTTTTCCATATTTCCTTTGTCTGTTTCTTGCAGTAAAAGAGTCACAAGGAGTTACAAGGAATAGTTAGTATCTCAAACACTTTGCAGTCCATTCCGGAGAGATACTCGAAGAGGAAAGAGAGGGATTATCTAGTGCACTATACTCATTGCAGAGTGCAAAATACCATCTACTCACTTCCTGAACTGTTCTACTGAAGAACTGTTTACATCTTTTGAGGGAAGTTTTTTTTTTCCAGTGGAACACATCTTATATATAATAAAGTTTCCACAAATATTAGTGCTGAACCTTTTCAATTCTAACTTCCAGCCATGGTTGCGTGTTGTATTCATATTGAAACTAAACAGAGAGAGAGAGAGAGAGAGAGAGAGAGAGAGAGAGTTCATTAGTAATTTACACTTAAATATTTTGATGCGATTGTATTATTTATTGTTGACCTATTGTGTCTAATGCAAAGATATGAATATACATAAGGATATGCAGAAATAAAGTAGAAATGTAGGAACAAGTTCAAACTGGATAGGACAATAGGAATCGTTGGTTGGGGGTGGAGTCAGTAGGATAATTAAGGAGGATTAGCACGGTCAAGAATGTCCGGGTTCTTTTCCCATCAACTGGTGACTTGTCTAGTTGTTTCGGAGTTCAAGTTTCATTGTAATCCAGCCAACTATTTCCATCTAACGTTAGTATTTATGCTGATTTCTATAATACATGAGTTCCAAAATGCTGCAAGAAAAAAAGGTTGTATAACTCGGTCCTAAAGTGAGGTAAAGTGGTCATGTGACTCGGTCCCAAGGTGAGTTAGAGGCAGTGAACACACACACACACACACACACACACACACACACACACACACACACACACACTACAATGCTGAGCAGAGAACAAAGACAGAAAATTCCGATATTTTATGGCTGAAAATACTTCTTACATTTGAACATAAAAACATAAGAACATTTGGCTACGGTATACCATATTCTTCATCTGGATTACGGAGTGTACCCTTCCAGTATGAATGACATTATTCCTATTTTATTATTGCTAATTTCAGGTTATCTTATTCAAAATAGGTAAGGCTTCTGATAGTCAAGAGGGGTAAAACTACCTCGAGTATCTCCTTCTGTAAAGTATATCTCGATGTTTTAGTTGGTCTATCATCAGACGATATTAATACGTTCAGGAAAGGCCTCCCATATTTAAAGAGTTAATTTCTTGCCTACATGTTTCAATACAATTAAAAAAATACAGATTATTGAGAATGGTAACTAAATAATCGTAGGGCAAGTACCAGAAAAGGGACTGAATATGAACCACGTGCCACACAAACGACTTACTGTATATAAGTGCACTGATTCCTGTATAAATGTTATGTCAACTACTATAACCTCAAAAGTCATACATAATTATAATCAATTGTAATTTATTGAAATGCTAACATTGCTTTTGTTTCGGATTTGAATGCTCTGTAATCTTTCCATGTATGCATTTTAATTATCACGGTCCATTTCTTTATGTGTTGACCAGTTGACCAGCAAAGATTGTGAACTATTTCACTCTTCTATCAGTATTACAACCTTCAGTGTTCTTCTCGGTTTTTCTTCTACTCGACAAACTCTCTCCCTTAATTAATCTTTCCTTCATCCTATGACTTAGACTGCTATATATTCCTTGTACCCAGGCATTTTGACCCAAATGTCCCTTGAATTTGGCTTCCTGTCATTCTTTTGGCTTTGGGTGAGACACTCGTGACACTCAGCCTGCCGTTTGTCTCCTTCATACACACATAAGAAAAAAATACTTATTGAAACGTTTTGCTGTCTTCCAAATTGTATAGATCTGTAGTATGAACACAACAAATTGTGATATGTTGTCCTGTCGTATATTTCATATGAATTGTATATTATTATTTTCGTGTTTCTAATATCGGTATATGTATTGTAGATGTATACCGGTACTTTCCAACCCATATTGTTGTTATTTTCAGTCAACTTCAAATCGCTTAATAGTCAGACAAGTTTGAAGTTCGAGTTAGACGCATTGTATAAGAATGTGTACAGTACATTAAAGTTGTAAGGAAATAAGGCAATCCAGTAAATGTCTTTGATTATGAACACGCTCTTAAAGTAGTTTATTGACAGTAGTTTAAGGAGATTGTAGTTAAGCCTAAAACAAAATTTGGAGGTTAGGAGTTTAACGTGGACATACCGGCATGTAATACAATGAAAACCGATAGTCAACATTATGTGAAATGCATTTTTTTTTTTTTTTTTTTTTTTTTTTTGCTAGCTTAATATCCATCGATCTGGGTGTCCATTATTTCTCGATACCTTTACCTGACCTGATTGACGAGACGAGTAATTTAGCCAAGTGAGATGAGTTCTAATATCTACTATAATTATACAATATATGATTGATTGTAAATCCCCTGAAACAGTCCAAGAAAGAATAACAAACATTATATAGATATATATTTTGTCATGGAGGAACTTATAAAAGTTTTTGCTTGCATTCATCAAAATGAGTAAATTTGGAGGGGAATGATAACAGACTTAAGGAGATAACTGACACAGGGATACTAAATTGTGTAAGGAAATTGAGTAATGCTAATTATAATATTATAGAAAGTTTAGCTTAATACATATACAAATAGATGTTTGCAATCACAAGTTGAATAACTTGTACAAATAACTATAACAGAAGCAGAAATTCAAGTTTAGGAAGCTTGAAAACTAAAATGAAAGGTAGAGTTAATTGATTAACTTAACCGATTAACTTTTAAAATTAACTTAACTTAACTAGTTAATTCACAAATTCGAGTTATCTTAGTTGATAAAATACTAAAATTAACTTAACTTAACTAGTTAATTTAATGAGTTAATCGACCCAACTCTGGCTATGTATGTATGTATGTATGTTTGTATGTGTGTGTGTGTGTGTGTGTGTGTGTATGTATGTGTGTATGTATACAGTATATGCATGCATGTGTGTATGTATGTTTTAATGTATGTAAGTATGTTCAGTATGTATGTACAGTATGTATGTATGTATGTATGTATGTATGTATGTATGTATACATGTATGTATGTATGTATGTATGTATGTTTTGTCTTTCGTCGTGCTTATTTCGGGCCTTGACCGAAGTAAGCATGGGGCATGAACGGCTTTACCCAAGGAGGTCCTCTGATCCCACTTTTAGTCCATCGCTCGGGGCACAATATGGTGGTCAGGGTGGTCGGTAGCCCATCATTAGGGTATGTCATTTAGACTAGGTGGAGTCTAACGAGTGCTTGTCCCGACATTATTTCAGGCAGTTGTAGTCTGCTATCTTTTGCGTAAGGTTGTATATTATTATATATTAGTTATATATGACCTCTAACCGCTTTGGTGAGGTCGGTCCTCATGATATTAGTGAGCTGGGTCTATAATTAGGCCTTGTAATTGGGGTTGGGTGTGACGGGATCTGCCTTGTGTTGGCTAATCGGCTTACTGCCTACTCCCATTTTCTTATGTGCATATATATATATATATATATATATACCGGTATATATACTGTATATATATATATATTTAGGGGAGGTGTGGTGGAGTGGTCATGCCACTGGATTGGTAATCCAATGGACCCGGGTTCAAATCCCGATATGTCAATGGGAAGATATTATTGGGATTGAATTTGTGCTGTATCTAGTATCAGTGCATTACCACAAAGCCCACCGAAATGCCAAAAAAATACCCTCATTGTTCCCTGATTAAATAACACTGTATGAATATTCCCCTATTCAAAATATGTTTCAGGGGGGCAATGCCTAGTGAGTTCACTGCTCAATAGGTGGCGTTCTGAGAGTGAGGGTCTGAGTCTGGAGGGTGAGACGGTGAAGCACCTGAGCGAAGCAACCGGCCGCTTCAGAGATGGAGCTGTTTCGAGCCATGATGGTTGCTTCACATGTCTCACTCCCCAGACTGGAACAAGACCTCACGGGCTTCACCGTGTTGAGCGGTGGAATGTACAGGCTCTCAGCCTATGCCCGAGAGGGAGTAGTTGGAATATAGAAAAAAAAAAAAAAAAAAAAAAAAAAAAAATTTAAGGTCAAGTAATCCTGAGAAATACCAGGGGGAAGGCGGGTAGGCGTGGCGAGCCGCTGGCTAATTAAGAAATGGCGGGTGGAGATCCAAAATCACCGATTTTGCACCAAACCCAAGGTTTTTCGACCAAAATATTTTCGATTCTGGACGAATGGCTGGGCGAAAATGAAATCTACGACCATGTCTAGAAGCAGCTCGGCGAGAAAAAACGAATGGCACCAGTTAGAATTCTCTAGGACTTATAGTTTGGGCTACAGAGGACTTTTAAAGTCCAAAAAACGGTCCCCTGGGCCCTCCAGGAAGCCCAAGTCAAAATCAAAATCCTAAACTAATGGTCCTATTTTAATTATGTGTGTGACATTCGATTCAGCTTGCCAAAGTGTACTTATGGTATAAATTTAAATAAAATCCGTAAATTAATAACTCGCCTATGGAGTTTTTAAACTTTAAAATAGGCCTCTTGGGCCTAAAAAAATTTCAAACTTAAAACAATAATTACACCATTGAAACCGCAACGGCGAAACGAATCCAAATCATAACTATCGAAAACTAATGTACATCGTTCAAATTGTGCGTCAAATTAGTAGAGAGGTGAAGCGGTAAGAAAGCGTGAGGCGAACTGGAGCTGAGGCGTTGTTGGCGTGAGGCGAAGTGGTAGTGAGGCGTAGTGGTTACAAGGCGAAATGGTTGTAAGGCGTTGTGGTCATGAGGCGAAGAGACCAAGGCGAAGTGGTAATGAGGCGAAGTGGCCTGCTCCCGTCAAGTCGTGCCAAACAGTACTGAATTCAAATAGTATATTAATTTTGGAATCCACTCTGAAGTGAAAACAAAACAAATAAGTAAGTAAGCAAACAGTAATGAAACAAACACTTTAAGACTGACAACCAAACTAAGAAAAATACCAACGCTACAAAACACATACAAATACAAACAAAGAAAATCAAACAAAATGGTAGCAAAAACAAGAACACAAAAGAAAAAGAAAAAGGAAAAGTGGGGATTGGGCCTGAGTATATAGATAGATAGATAGATAGATAGATAGTAAAGCAAACAAACGAGTGTAAATCGACATAACAATCCAACGCCACACTGAACCAAATTACTAATGCATCACTTTATTTGAACACTGAACACAAAATACAGACGGGCGCAAACATACCGAGATACACATGCAAATATATATACACACAGCCACAAACACACAGCCACAAACACATACATACACATATATTCACATAAACACGCATACACACACACATACACATACACACACACACACTCACATATACATACCCGCACACACCCACAAAGGCACCCACACATAAACCCACTCACATAAACATAGCCTCTCTCTCTCTCTCTCTCTCTCTCTCTCTCTCTCTGCTGTATCATCGAAGCCTGTACATATGACTACACTACCAATATGCGACTACCGTTTCATACACAGCGCGCGGATATTGCACGGCCAGGTAAGCCAAATAGAACACAATCAGTTATCCGTGTATGCTGGATTATTGGTTCACGGGCTTAGAGTGAGATTTCCGATTACGTGTAGGGTAGTTCTTTCATGCATACACACTCTAGAAGTCTAGATTCATATTATTTATTTATGTACTTTGTTATTTTTGTTTTGTTTTGTTATATAGATTTTAAGTATGTTGTTTTTGTGTGTTCATTGTTTTCTGTTGTGTTGTCCCTATTCTGGCTCTGTCTTGAGTCGGCCCCCCCCCCCCCTCCCAAAAAAATAAAAACAAAACACAAGGAAAAAGAGGGAAAACGAAAAGAAAAAATAAGAAAAGTGGAGAATATATAGAACATATTTTAAGTTATCAATATTATTTTGTATGTTTTTATCAGCACACCACACACGGTTCAATGTCAGTTCCCTTGCGTTTATTTGTGTGTATTTACCAACCCTGTCCATTGATACCCAATACTATCGACTGCCTGTACAAAATATCCAGTAAACACAACATACCGGCTTCCCAGAGTTCCGACCCTCACTATTCCAGTTTATATTGATTTATTCACACTACAGTATTATCCCGTACAGTACCTGTCCCGTCCTTGTAACTCAATTCTGGCTACTATTAGATGATTTTATTCAGCTTAGGAAGGACCTCTAGCAATAATACGGCTTCAAAGTATCTCAACCAAACCTTTTAAATACCACAGATCCTTCCTATGCGGCATAATATCGTCTACTTACAGCTAGAATGAAATATAACACACGTCGCTGGTAGTCAAAGGGTTAAGTAACACCCCGTTAACATTAATCATCAACTACAAACCCCAATGCACTTGAAAAAACTAATGAAAGCATATGGTCCTCCCGGAATTCGAACTCGGGACACCACACCCGGAACACAAGCATCTAAACCATTACACCGGCTTCCCAGAGTTCCGCCCCCCCCCCCCCACCCACTATTGCAGGATCGTTGATGTTAATGTTCTTTCACCAAAAATATTATGTTCAATCTAAATAAAAAGTAAATTTCTGGGGCGAACGCAGTCATTTTAATTTTATTCTGGCTACGACGATTCGATTCCACCAATGAAATAGCTTTGAACTATCTCACTTAACCCCTTTCACTACAACAGATCCTTCATAACTGCACCAAATCGTCTAAATATGGGCTAGAATTAAATGAAAAGGGCGGAGCGGATCCCCCCCCCCCCTCCCCCCCCCTCCCCCATTGTAGTTAAATGTAATGCCTTGGTGACGGCCGGCCATTATAATTCAACACCCGGAATTATTATTATTATAATTATTATCACTACCACTGTTATATATTATTATGTTGGGAGAGAGAGAGAGAGAGAGAGAGAAAATATATATATATATATACAGACTTACTGTATATAAATAATTATATAGACACACAGGTTGATAGACATGATAGATAAGCTAAGCTAAATATAATGATAACTATAATAACACCGATCTATAATATCTATCGATCTATATACTCAGGCCCAATCACCACTTTTTTTTTTTTTTTTTTTTTTTTTTCTTATACAAAATAATAATAATAATACTTAGTCACAGTATATGCCCCTGTCACACCTAATCTCACACAGCCCAAACTTTCCCCGATATATTGTGGCTCTCCCTAACCCAGCATATATTCTTTCCAATTATCGGACAAAGTTTGCAGCGGGGGCTTTAACTTGGGCCATAAATTAGGACCTGTCGCCGATTTTACACGAGCTTCACATTCCTCGCCGTTAAGGGGGTAGTGCTTAGTTTAGGGCTGGTGTATATATTTATTAATGTATTTTTGAGTTTCCTCGCTAGACCTCCATCAAGCTTAAAACAAACAGCCCCTGCACCTCCTTTCAAGATAAATTTGTAAAAATGTTGGTAGAAAAATGACTGTTTGTAAATGAATAACTTTATTTTATTCCCCCCTCAGATTCACCAAGGATTATTGTCTAGGCTATATACATTACTAAGACGTTACTCGCTTTTTCCCAGATATACGAAAGATCACTTATAACTGTGTTATGTTACTAAACCATCTGTCCCCTACTAACTTCCTTATCCTGCCACGGACATTAGTTCCAGGGCAGTAGTTCCCTTTCCAATTTGCCCTATCCCACTCTAAACCACTGTTTGGACACTATCTTGATCCTCAGTGTTTTGGAGGAAAAGCAGCCTAGAGGGGTCACTAGATATGTTGTTGCTTGATTTCCTGTGTACTCTCCACTGACATTCACTCATGCAGTCGCACACTCATTATCTCTTTCCCTTATCCTCCCTTGCTCTCTCTCTCTCTCTCTCTCTCTCTCTCTCCCCCCTGTTGAAGAGAAGAGTGTGAAGTTGTGTCAGTTTCTTTGGGCGCTAAGAAATATGAACCTCCTCTTACCTGTGTGTGTGTGTGTGTGTGTGTGTGTGTGTGTGTGTGTGTGTGTGTGTGTGTGTGTGTGTGTGTGTGTGTGTGTGTGTGTGTGTGTGTGTACCTTAATGTACACCTGTATGTAGATGTGTACGTGTCAAAGTGTGTGTGTAAATGTGTGTCCATGAAAGGCTTTGATGGTTATTGTTCAAATGTGTATAATTGTGTATGCAAATTATGTTAATGTGTGTGTGTGTGTGTTGTGGTGTGTGTGTGTGTGTGTGTGTGTGTGTGTGTGTGTGTATGTGTGTGTGTGTGTGTGTGTGTGTGTGTGTCCATGATTGGCTTTGATGGCTATTGTTCAAGTGTGTTTAATTGTGTATGCAAATGATGTGTGTGTGTGTGTGTGTGTGTGTGTGTGTGTGTGTGTGTGTGTGTGTGTGTGTGTGTGTTGTGTGAGGCTGTTGACACTCCATTTAGCTAGCAATACCCTACGACTTGCCAGCCCCTAATAGGTATTTCAGCACGCCTGGAGTGTTCGATATACATTCCATTTAATTTAGTTGAGTCTGTGGTGAACATTACCTATTCTTCTCCGAGCCTCAATTAACGAACACAAGCACATTATTTTCTCATTTAACTGTGTGCGTTCTCTCTCTCTCTCTCTCTCTCTCTCTCTCTCTCTCTCTCTCTCTCTCTCTCTCTCTCTCACGAACGTTAATGGTAGGTTTGTGTCGTAGACAATAACTCATGCTGCATAGGTTCCATGGAAGGAAGATATCAAAATTCATCTATTGGTTTTGGAAATACCTTGCACAATCACAGACATACAGGCATGGCACACGCACATGAGTGATAACAATAGCCACACACATGAAAAAACTTGCCCATGAATGTAAATTGTTTCTATATAATTATACTAAACAGAACATTCTAAATTGTTCCATGTATGTATGTATGTATGTATGTATGTATGTATGTATGTATGTATGTATGTACCCAGGCACATACCCCATTGCCATATCCATGTATAATAAAAAAACAACAATACTGAATATTATTGACCCTGGTCTCTGGGTCTTCTCCTGGATGACCTAGATGTGTGTGAATTTGTATTTTGTTTGTGTGCGTTCATTGTTTTCTGTTGGGTTGTCCCTATTCTGGCTCTGTCTTGAGTCCCCCCCCAAAAAAAATAAATAAATAAATAAATAAATATATATACCGGTATATATATATATAAATAAATATATATACCGGTATATATATATATAAATAAATAAATAGGAAAAGTGGGGATTGAGCCTGAGTATATAGAATAGTATATAATAAATCATTCAATGTATAATAAAAGACATTGTAAGAATTTGTACGTGCTGCTAGAATATTAAATTTAAAGGTTTTCTTCTAGACCCCCTTCTCCCTCATGTTTAGTTCTATTAAATTTGACATTTTATAACTGTTCGCTCCATTAGTTTGACAATTTAACTACCTTTTGCCTCATTTATTTGCCACTTTTAATTAAGACTGGTCATGCCATTGATCAAGATATATTTTAAAAAGATTATAAAAGAATATATGCTTAACGCATTCACTTTCAACATAATCATAAAGTAATTACAATAAAAAAATATAATTGAAGCCAAGTAATAAAACACACATTAAATTTAAAGGGCGGTGGAAATTCTATGCATTTAACTTTTCCATTAATTTTTCAACATAATGATTTTGTGTTAGGTGGTAGAGGTTATTCACTTTTGCTCTAATATCTCTACCAGTTTAAAGGGACAGTGGTTAAATTTTTGGGTGTATATATATATATATATATATATATATATATATATATATATAATTATATAGATATATATTATATATACAAAATATAAATATATAATATATATATATATATATATATATATATACAGTATATATATATATATATATATATATATATATATATATATATATATATATATATATATATATATATATATATTTATTTTAGTTTCACCCTAGACCTCCATCAAACTTTTAAAAACATCCATTAGATCCCCATACTAGATTAATTTGTACATTTTTCGGTAGAAAAATGTCACGGCCGAAGGCCGGTTGCTCCACAATTACAGGATCGCTATCGCTCGCCAGGAAAAAATCGACACCTAAAGGGCACGAAAGGTCTTAATAATGACAACAAAATGGGGCGAAAGGTCTTAAAATCGACACACTAATGGGGCAAACATCTTAAAATTTCAAAAATAATGGGGATAAGCATGAGGAAGAAAGGGGACCAGAAAAACGGTTCATCTCCCCTTAATCATCTGCTCTACTTTAAAGCTCCATCCATTATTAGTGTGGCCTACAGACCCTGCAGTCCATAGTGATTGGACACCTGTGGCATGGGGGATTTTCTATAAGGGGGGATGGTTAATTTTGGTCGATTTATTTTCATTTGTTTAATATTTGTTCTAGTTTCCTCCCTAGACCTCTATCAAACTTTAAACAACAAAAAAACAGGATCCCCTTTCAAGATATATTTGTACATTTTTCGGTAGAAAAAAATCCCGGCCCTAAATTTCATGAGTTATATCGAAGACAAAACAAGCCGAAAACAAAAATCGAAAAAGTGGTCTTGTCCCCGTGTACTAAAGTGTCTCTTAGTGTGACCTTAAAGCCTAATTATATCTGTGGCAGGGGGAAAGGTCGAGGGTTACTCTTCTATGGGGAGAGTCAAGGTGGGGGGTTTAAAGGGAAGTCACTAGATCACTTTTATCTGAGCATTGTTTTGGGAAGTTTGATCTGGCAACTTATATTAAGGGGGTACTGCTTGGTTTTTGACCTATTGTATTTATTTATTCATTTATCTTTTAGTTTCCTCGCTAGACCTCCATCCAACTTTAAAAAACACCCCCTTCAAGATAAATGTTTACATTTTTCGATAAAAAAGCTGGTATGGTCATGTTGAACGAATGGAATATGAAAGGTTTACAAAGAAAATATGTGAGTCAGATACAAGGGGAGATAGAGGGGCAGGAAAACCCCCATTGAGGTGGAGAGACTGTGTAAGACAAGCTTTGGATGATAGCGGAATGACTATAGATCAGGCAAGGGAAGTGGTAATAAACAGGAATGAATGGAGAATGGTTGTGAATAGATGAGTGAACACATGGTCATTTGGGAGAGGGGGTCAGCCGCAAGTTGGACTAGATAATAGTCCATCAGATCACGTGTTTGTATATACCGTGGTGTCAAAAATCTCCCTATAAATGTCTCCGAGGTTACTGGGTCAAAGGGCGATGCACCTTCAAGCTTAACACTATCTGGTCCAGCGTTCTTGGGTTAGATGCTTATGTTCTGGGTGTGGTGTCCCGAGTTCGAATCCCGTGAGGACCATATGCTTTCATGAGTTTACTCAAGTGCATTGGGGTTTGTAATTGATGATTAATGTTAAAAACGGGGTGTTACTTTATTATTATTTTAGTTATTATATTAATATAGCATTTATGTATTTTAATTAATGATGTTGCTTGTTTTGAGCAATGCATAAGGCTTAGGCCAACAAAAACGCCTATCCAGACTTCCTTCAAACATAAAAATGCCAACCCAGACCAACTTCAAGGTTAATCTGTAAATTTTTCGATAGAAAAATGTGGTTGAAGTCCGATTTCTTACAGGCTTGCTATTGCTCGCTCATAAAGAAAACGACATCTCAAATGGATGAACTGTCTTATTATCACCAATCTGGTGGGGTGAAATGTCTTAAAATCTCCAAACTACTGAAGCGAATGTTGGGACTTACCAAAAAGTTCTCCCACGGACTAAATAGGGTTACAGATCCATACTCACTCACACTCACACACACACACACACTCTCTCTCTCTCTCTCTCTCTCTCTCTCTCTCTCTCTCTCTCTCTCTCTCTCTCTCTCTCTCTCTCTCTCTCTTGTCTAAAAGCTTATATAATATATATATATATATATATATATATATATATATATATATATATATATATATATATATATATATATATATATACAGTATGCAATCTCTCGCCGCACCTGGTAGTTTAAAAACACGTGTTTTGCAATGTTGCAGGAAATCTTTAATACGATGCAACAGCCAAAGATATGCACGTATTCCCTTGGTGCACTTGCTAGTTTAAGGGGATATTTGTATATGTTGTAGGTATGAGAACATAAGATCATAAGTCTGAGTCTGCAAAGAGCCGATTGATCCACACAAGGCAGGTCCCTTTCAAACTCAACCCATCTCGTCAGTCTAATGAAAATCAGTCTATTGAAAAGGGGATTTTAGCGAATAATTAACACCTGGTTCTTAACATTAATCATCAATAGATTAACTTGCTTATGTAGTAATGTACACCCTATGTGGTGGATTGTGTTCTTTCATTTCATAAACTTTATTTTGGTAAGCGTTGTTTCCACATAGCGATTGTGATATGTTGTTTTTACTTTATATTGTCTTTGTCCCAGTTTTGGTTTGACTTTGTTTGCAAGTTTTACATTTTAATTACAAACCCCAATGTACCTGAATAAACCAATGAAAGCATATGGTCCTCCCGGGATTCGAACTCGGGACACCACACCCAGAACATAAGCACCTAAACCATTACACCACCAACAGTTATATATTATAGGTTGGCCAAAAATTCTCACCTCTAACCTCTGAAACTAAAAAAAGGGCTAGAACAAGTGGGTTGCGACTTTCCACATTCATCCCCTGGCTGACTCTTCCCAAATGGTCAAAAATATATCAGTTTAGTGCCCTACTATACTGTATTAAGGGGAGATTTTCACTGAAGGTTTTTTTTCTGGACCTCCTCCTCCCTCATATAGCCTATAGATTACCCCATTAGTTTTGATATATTAAGATGTTCACCGGAGAGAGCCTTCGACTTTGCTGTCCTATATGTCTACTATAAACTGTCCCTGTCTAGTAGTATTAAGACCGGACCACCTATTAGGGAGAGCAAGGTTTGTGTGGGCTGAGTATCTGTGTAACTCTCACCATATCCACACCACACACCATTATAATATAGTCGTATATTAGTAGCCAGCATAGATTGTCAAATCGCGTCATAATCCTCTCAAAGGGTTAATTACGATAGTTTTTACCCATTTCATCCTAGTGGTCTGTCCTAAGCTGCAGAAAATTGTCTAATAATAGCCAGAACATAATGACAAATTGCATCACCATATCCTGCAAGGGTTACTTATATCACTAATATCTCACCTTATTTCAGCCTATTTCCTTCCGATTCTCCTCCCAGATCGTCCACTATTCGTCAAACGCCACTTCTCGACTCTTTCCGCACTTCCAGCACTCGAATATCACGCACAAAAAGCAAAAATAACTACGAGAAGAGCGGTGCGTCTTTACCAAGTGTTACCGTCTCTGGGAATCAAGCGAGACTCTATAGTCCTTCACCTGGACACCTGCACACGATAACAGAAACACACGGCTTAACAATCGACTAAACTAATAAACCCCTAAGTCAATATCAGTATGTTGATTTGTGATAGTGAAAATAATTATGATGATCCTCTAGAGTTAAATATGGAAGGTGATTTGATTTGCCTTTCTGGGTACCCAGCCAAGACGGCCAAGTGTCGCGCTTTTCCCGCCCAAACCCGTTTTCTGTGAACATGACATTGTATCACTTGGCTTAAGGGGAGATGGGTCGTTTTTCTGGTCCACCTTCTCCCTCGTTTAGCCCCATTAGTTTTCAGATTATAAGACGTTCGGCCCATTAGTTTGCCCATTTTAAGACTTTTCGCCCCATTTCTTAGTCATTATCAAGGCCTTTGATGGTATTTAGATGTCGATTTGTTTTCTTGGCGAACGATAGTGAGCCTGTAATTTTTGGAAGGACATTTTTCTACCGAAAAATGTACAAATTAATCTAGAAGGGGGATCTAATGGATGTTTTTTTAAAGTTTGATGGAAGTCTAGGTAGGAAACTAAGAATATTATAAATGTATGAAATAATCGACCAAAAAATATACCCTTCCCCCTTAATACAATAACGATAAACGCAAAATAACTACAATACAATAAATACATATATACATACATACATAGGCTACATACATACATACATACATTACGTACATACATACATACATATATAGTAGCCTACATACCTACATACATACATACATACATACATACATACATGCATACACTCACACGCGAACTTGCAGGTGAATACAGTCAATCAGTCTTTCCCTCTTCCTATGACTTTAATTGCTTCAAACTCCGTGTGTCCAGGCATTTTAGCTCGAACGTCCCTTGATTTTGGCCCTGTCACTCTTTCAACTCAGGGGGAGGCACTCGCTGCAGGCAGTTATGCTTTTTGTCTCCCTCATTCACATCGAAAAAAAAAAAAAAAAAAAAACAAACACACACACACAGGCATATATTGTACAAAACTTACCCTTACCCTCTCCCACCCGTATACTATTTCCTTTGCATTCTATCTGCTCATTTCCATACTATACTATCTCCTACATGACTATCCTACCTTCCAAGCACCCTCTCTCACTGGTATACTATTTCCTTTGCATTCTATCTGCTCATTTCCATACTATGCTATCTCCTACATGACTATTCTACCTATCAACCACCCTCTATCACTGGTATACTATTTCCCTTGCATTCTATCTGCTCATTTCCATACTATGCTATCTCCTACATGACTATTCTACCTATCAACCACCCTCTATCACTGGTATACTATTTCCTTTGCATTCTATCTGCTCATTTCCATACTATACTATCTCCTACATGACTATTCTACCTATCAACCACCCTCTCTCACTGGTATACTATTTCCTTTGCATTCTATCTGCTCATTTCCATACTATGCTATCTCCTACATGACTATCCTACCTTCCAACCACCCTCCCTCACTGGTATACTATCACTCCTCGTATACTTTTATTTATATATTTAACGTTTTAAAACTTCAAAACTAATGGGGCTAAACATGAGGGAGGCAGGGTGCAGAAACCACACCCATTCTACCCTTTAAAACACGTGGATATAACTTACTTTAATCTTGCTAAAATTGCATAAGAGCTTGAAATGCTTAGTACTAGCTAAATAAATAGGAGTGTGGCCGGTTAGGAGTATGACCATTTAGGAG
>CM064567.1:8577824-8672824 GCA_032716605.1 Paralithodes platypus
CGGCCGAAGGCCGGTTCCTCTTAAAATACAGGCTCGCTATCGCTCGCCAGGAAAAAATCGACACCTAAATGGCACGAAAGGTCTTAAAATTAAGATAAAGGGGGCGAAGGTTCTTAAAATCACCTAACTGATGCGGCGAAATTCATGAAATTTCAAAAGCAATGGGGCTAAACATGAGGGAAAACGGGGTCAAGAAAAAAATCCCTCAAATGGAAATCTCCCCTTAAGCTGGGAAAAAAATATATATACTATAAAATCAGTTGGTCGAGTCAACAAATGAACCAGTGACTTCAATTAATTAACTTGTCCAGGCAGGCCTCTGTCAGTTATATCCTAAATGGAAACTGGGGCTTAAGTATATCCACGAAAAATGTACTTCGAATGCAATATGTAGACTTGCTTACACATACACGTTCCCTACATACATACAAATAGTTACACACACACATACATACACACACACACACACACACACCGATAGATATAGATATTTTGATTGACCACAGCTTACAATATTAACATAAAATACAAAAATTAGCATCGTACAAAACAACGAAACACACACACACAACCCCCCCCCCCCAGACATATACAAACAGCCACACACACACACACACACACACCAGACATATACAAACAGCCACACACACACAAACAACATACACACACGTACACACACACACACCCACAGGTACCCCAGACACACACACAAACACACACACACACAAGATCCCCAGACACATACAAACAGCCACACACACTCACACATACACACACACAAAATCCCCAGACACATACAAACAGCCACACAGCCACACACACTCACACACACACACACACACACACACACCTCTCCCAAGGATTTAACTCCCATTATTAGCCTCACCTGACCCTACCAGAACAGTTTTTGTATGTATGTATGTTTGTTTGCATACGTGAGCGTTTATGTATACGGGCATGTGCACACTTACTGCATGTTCTTATGTTCTTGTATATGTATGTATATATATGCGTATGTATGTGTGTACGTATGCGTATATATGTATGTTCTGTATATATATATGAGTAAAATAAATGTGTACTGTATATGCACTGTAAATCACTTACTCTCATGGTTAATTTATGATAATTTGTATTTTGCACTAGCATAATAATTATTGTATTAATTTCTTGTTTTAATGTAAACTATATTATACTCACCCATTGTAAACTATATTATACTCACCCATTGTAAACTGAGCTTACCATTTTCATATCTGTACATCTCATGTTCATCCACTAATTGTAAAATGTGTATTTTCAGCTCATGAGGCTGCCTTCTTTAATAAACCGTTTATTATTATTATTATTATTACACACACACACACACACAGGATCCCCAGACACATACAAACAGCCACAGTGAATCACAAAAGCCTCCATCATTCAGTCACGATCCCTGTAAAAGCCTGTGAGAGAGAGAGAGTGTGTGTGATAGAGAGAGAGCGTGTGTGTGTGTATGTGTGTGTGTGTGAGAAAGAGAAAGAGAAAGAGAAAGAGAGAGAGAGAGAGAGAGAGAGAGAGAGAGAGAGAGAGAGAGAGAGAGAGAGAGAGAGAGAGAGAGATGTATATAGATAGATAGAGAGAGAGTGAGAGAGAATTTCAAATAATAGCTAGAATTTCAGAGACCTTGCGGTCCATTCTGGGGAGATTCTCGGTGGAAGGAGACAGATTGTGTAGTGCAATACACTCCTTACTAAGTGTTAAATATACTATCTACTCTCTTTCTGAACAAGCTGTACTGAAGAACTGTTTGCAATTTCTGAGGGAAGTTTGTTCTTATAAATGTGAAAAGGTTTCCACAAATACTAGTGCGGAACCTTTTCAATTCTAATTTCCAACCATGGTTGCGTGTTGTATTCAAATTGAGGCTAAACAATCCACCTTGTCAAACCCATTAAGCATTTTAAAAACGTCCATGAGCTGACCTCGTAGGCGTGTGTGAGAGAGAGAGAGAGAGAGAGAGAGAGAGAGAGAGAGAGAGAGAGAGAGAGAGAGAGAGAGAGAGAGAGAGAGAGAGAGAGTCAGTGCAGGGGGAAGCAAGAGAGAGGGATGGCAATTTCTCTCTCCTTCTTAGTGAATATCTTATAACATTAAAGAGAGAGAGAGAGAGAGAGAGGGAGGGGCTGCAACGGTGAATCTGATTTAGAAGATATACAATACTAATATACTCTATTAATGATTAGTTGGCCATAATTCATAACCACTACAACCTCTTTAACTGGGGAAAACAAAAAATCAAACGACTGCAGTAATCAAGCTAATATACTTCTACCATTTGGGCACAAACCACCCAGGGTCGAATAGGCGTGGAAATATACAGCCCATATTCTGACCGGACTATAGTTGACGTAGGCTTTTTTTTTTCCCCCTTGGGTGTGTACATTGGCAGCCCCGCGTAGCAAGGGGCGAGTGACAGGAGTGGGTTTTTATTATGTCGCTCAAAGATGATTAATAAACAGACGTAGACAGGCCTTAATTGACAGCCGTAGACAGGCGTGCACCATTCCCTATTTAAGGGGGTAGTGCTTGGTTTTTGGTTTATGTATTTATTAATATATTTTTTAGTTCCCTCGCTAGACCTCCAAGCTTAAAATAGCACCCTCTAAAACCCCTTTCAAGTTAAATATGTACATTTATCGGTAGAAAAATTTCCCGGCCAAAGGCCGGTTCCTTCTAAAATTACAGGCTCCCTATCGCTCGCCAGGAAAAAATCGACACATAAATGGCACGAAAGGTCTTAACATTGACGAAGAATGGGGCGAAAGGTCTAAAAATCGACAAACTAACGGCACGAACATCTTAAAACCTCAAAACTAATATGCTAAACATGAAAGAGAAGGGAGTCCATAAAAAGCGAGTAGTGCCCCCTTCAACTGACACCTTCTATCATAACTACCGCCAATGACAAATGTTAGTGAGCTCTTGCCATTTTCTGTATGCAAATAAATCCATTTATATTAATGTTCAGATCAATTCAGCTCTATATAAATATAAACATATAATATATTCATTATGATATGGCTTAATACATTAATACATTATCCCCAAGATCCCCCTTCTAGATAAATTGGTAAATTTGTCGGTAGAAAAATACCATCCCCCCTCTAAAACAGTTATGAGAATTATTATTAGGACGTGGACAGGAGACTTTGTGGGTCACCCGAGACTGTCCGTCCAGACCTAGCCTTCACGGCCAGGGAAAGTTTTTGAAAGAACTTCCCCTGCCAGCGCGTGGGATCAAACCCCCGACACCAGAGCTAGCGCTCCCAATACAGAGTAATAAGCGCGCTCGGCCACCGTGTGTGGTGTATGTATGCATGTGGGGATAGTGTCAGGCAAGAGGCACCCACCAATACACTCCATGATATGTAGATATTTATATGTGTGTGTGTGTGTGTGTGTGTGTGTAGGCCTATATGTGTGTATGTGTGTATAAGTGTGTATGTGTGTGTATGCATGTGGGGCTAGTGTCAGGCAGGAGGCACCCACCAATACATTCCATGGTGTGTGTGTGTGTGTGTGTGTATGTATATGTGAGTATGTATATGTGTGTATCGGTGTGTGTATGTGTGTGTATGCATGTGGGGCTAGTGTTAGGCAAGAGGCACCCACCAATACACTCCATGATGTGTGTGTGTGTGTGTGTGTGTGTGTGTGTGTGTGTGTGTGTGTGTGGGTGTGTGTGTGTGTGTGTGTGTGTGTGTGTGTGTGTGGGTGTGTGTGTGTGTGTGTGTGTGTGTGTGTGTGTGTGTGTGTGTGTGTGTGTGTGTGTGTATGTAAGTGTGTGTATGCATGTAGGGATAGTGTCAGGCAAGAGGCACCCACCAATACACTCCATGATTTAAAGACCTCGTGAAGGATCTTACGAGAAGCAAGGAGGGGAGGGGCGGGGGGGGGGGGGGGGGGGGGGGTCGGGGGCGGGGGGGGGGGTCGTCGCTATCCCCCCCATCCCCCACTTTCCCCTCACACCTTCACCTTTACTCTCCCCTCATCCCTCACTCATATTAATATTTTATCTTATCTCTCACGTTAACCCTATTTGGTCCGAGGGTATTTTTTAGCTTCCCCTTTTTCGCTTAATTATTTGACTTCTGTACCTCAAACGCGATTCGAGTATTCAAGCTAATAATTCTACCATTTGGGAAGGGTCAGCCAGGGAATAGGTGTGGAAATGTACTGCTCATCTGCTATACTGTAGGTGTTACAATTTCTGGAATACAATAATGAACCTATAATGAACAGGATATAGTTGGTTGGATGTGAAAGGGATCTGCCATGTGTTCTTATGAGTGTGAAGAGAAGCTAATGACACTATACCCTGTGTCAGCTAACTTGGCAATCATTCTGATCCATAGCTTCTTTACATCTCAGCAACGCCTTTGTACTTGGGGTTGGGTGTGAGACAGATCTGCCTGGTATGGGTCAATCGGTTTTCTGCAGACTCCCATTTTCTTATGTTCTTATGTACTTAACGGCTATAGCAAAACGGCTGCAATTTCACACATCTATTTAACCCCTTCTATACCGGAGGTGTCTTTTAACTTTATTCTGGCCACTAATAGACGATTATATTAAGTTTCATAAGGGCCTCCAGGAATTAACAGGCTTCGAACTATCTTAATTAACCCTTTTTACTACCACAGATCCTTCTTAAGCTGCACAAAATCGTCTAAATCTAGCTAGAATACAAGGAAAAAGACGTCGCCGGTACAGAAGGGGTTAATGGTCTACCCTTTCAAAGTAATATATAATTTTGCCAGTTTGATTGTCTTCATTATTTTAAAGCTATAAGATGTTAAGGGGTCAGGATTTGGGTCAGGATTTGTGCCAGGTTAGCTAACATGGGGTTTACTGGCCCCCAATATGGCGGTAGTTGGCCGGTCTCCGTTACTCTAGGATCTCTAATCATCTTCCCCCTTCCCTCCCTCCCTCAATCCCAACTCACCTTTATATCCCTCTAATCCCTCACCTTTAACACTGTCTGTTCCGACCTCTTGGGGGTTAGTATTATATTGGATTGAATTTGTATTGATGATTTGTCTTGGTTTTTCCATTTCCGAGCAATGTAGTTTAGTTTGTCCCCTAAGCTAACAAAAACGCCTTCCTAGACTTCCTTCAAACTAAAAAATACTAGAATAAAGTCCATACAATTTCGCTAGGATCGTAATATGTATGTGACCAGTGTATCTATGTATTTAAGTCCCTACCACCTCGCTGAGACCGTAGTATATGTGTGGTCAGTGTATCTATGTCACTCTCCCTAACTATAATAATGGCAGTTCCCGTCTCAACTCTCACACTTGGAATTAATCCCCACTCACTCTTTCAGGCAACTTCTGTGAGGTGCTAATTACTCTTGCATACATTCTCTCACCCACTCCACCAGCCTTTCAGCCCACTATCTCTCTCTCTCTCTCTCTCTCTCTCTCTCTCTCTCTCTCTCTCTCTCTCACACACAAACACACTCACTCTCTCACAAACGCACTCTAACAGTCTCTCTCGCAAGCACATATATCAGCACGTAGAATTACAGGTTCCTAAATGGCACGAAAGGTCTCTGTACTGGATGTGTGTGAGTTTGTGCGTTTTATCTGTGTTTATTTGTTGTTTTATGTTGTTTTTGTGTTTTCCCTGTTCTTGCTCTGTCTTGAGTCGGCTACCCCCAAAATGGGGATTGGGCCTGAGCATATAGATAGATAGATAGACGAAAGGTCTCTGTACTGACAAAGAAATGGGGCGAAGGTCTTAAAATCGCCAAACTAGTGGAACGAACGTCTTAAAATCTCAAAGCTAATAGGACTAAACATGGTGAAAAGGCAACTACCTGCCCCTTAACCCGTTCAGTACCAGGGACATCCTTTCCATCATATTCTGGCAACTATTGGACGATTTTATTCAGCTTCGGAAGGACCTCTAGCCATAAAAAGTCTTCAAACCATTTCAACCAACCTTTTTAACGACCTCGCATCCTTCCTAAGCTGCATAATATCGTTCTAAATATAGCTAGAATTCAATGTAACAAACGTCGCTGGTACTCAAAGGGTTAAACATATCCTTCAGTTACCATCTATTTTGTACTCCCAATGTTCATATTCCATCTTCTAACATCCGCATCACAATATACAAGTTCTCAAAATCTAAAAGCAATTCGCTATGTCATTTCAAACCCATTAACCCCTTCTGTACCGTGACGTCCTTTTAACTTAATTCTAGCTGCTGTTAGACGATTTTATTCAGTTTTAATATAACCTACAGCAATTAACAGGCTTGGAACGATCTCACTTAACACTTTTTACTACCACAGATCCTTCTTAAATTGCACAATATAGTCTAAATATAGGAAGAGTAAAATTAAAAAGACGACATTGGTATTGAACGGGTTAACCTTCCATTGCCAAATTCTAATCCATTGCCTTGAACCCATTCTACTAACTCAGATTCCCTCTCTGCTTCTCTCTTCTCTGCACCCTCCCCCTTTACCCTCACTTATCCTCCCCCCCCCCTCTCTCCCTCTCTCTCTCTCTCTCTCTCTCTCTCTCTCTCTCTCTCTCTCCATTGCTTCTTTCACTTCTCTCCCCTCCTTCCCTCCATCTTTCCCCTCCCCCCTCTCTCCTCATCTCTCTTCCATTCTATGTTTTCTCTCGCCCCTTTCTCTTCGCCTCACCTTCTCCCTTCCCTCTCTCATCCCCTTCCTTTGCTCTCCTCTCCACCTTTTCTCTTCTCTCTCTCTCTCCTCCTCTCCCCTTCACTTTTTCCTTCTCCTCCTCCCCTTCTCGACTGTTCTTAAATTCACTTCAACTCTGTCCTCTTCACCCTTGTCTTTTTTCTCATCTCTCCTCTCCTTACTCTCTCCTTCTTCCCTCCCATCCCTCCATATCTCTCCTTCCCTTCCCTCCCCATCTCCCCTTCCCTTCCCTCAACATATCTCCCTCCCTCCACATTTCTCCTTTCCTCCCTTCCCTCTTTCCTTTCCTTCCCTCCACACCTCTCCTTCCCTTCCTTTCACACCTCTCCTTCCCATCCATCAACAGCTCTCCTTCCACTCCCTCCCTCCCTCCACTTCCCTCCCTTCCTTCCCTCCACTTCCCTCCCTCCCTTACCCCCAGCCCCAGGACCCAGCTATAGACTCCCAAAACCCGAGTTAAACATAAACCAGCCCTGACCTTCCTCTGATAGCGAGCCGCGTCATGCATTCACGACCACTGCCGCCATGCACTCCCCTCCTAACTCACCACACTAGACCAAGGACCAACGACAGACTCCACACAGACTAGAGACCAACAGACAGGAGACCAACAGACCGGGGAACAACATACCAGGGATTCACCATAGACCCTAACCGACCAGTGTGTGTGTGTGTGTGTGTGTGTGTGTGTGTGTGTGTGTGTGTGTGTGTGTGTGTGTGTGTGTATGTTTGTGTGTGTGTGTGTGTGTGTGTGTGTGTGTGTGTGTGTGTGTGTGTGTGTGTGTGTGTGTGTGTGTGTGTGTGTGTGTGTGTGTGTGTGTGTGTATGGTTGTGTGTGTATGTGTGTGTGTGTTTTTTTTTAAAGTATGGTTGTGTGTATAGTTGTGTGTGTATGATTATGTGTGTGTGCATGGATGTGTATGTATGTATGTGTGTGGTTGTGTGTGTATGGTTGTGTATGTGGGCCCTAGGGATATTATATGCTAGATAATGTAAGCAGTCCAAACAAAAAGTGGAGTCCGCCCCCACCGCATTGTCTACCATCGACCTTCCCTCCCTCCTTCCTTCCTTACTATGATGCCCGGGGAAACACTGGGTGGAAACAATAGGTGAGAAAGAGAGAGAGACAGAGACATAGAGAGAAAGAGAGAAAGAAAGATAGAAAGAAAGACACAGACAGACAGACAGAAAGAAAGAAAGAAAGAACAGAGAGAGAGAGAGAGAGAGAGAGAGAGAGAGAGAGAGAGAGAGAGAGAGAGAGAGAGAGAGAGAGAGAGAGAGAGAGAGACAACTAAGACTCTCTACCACTACAGGACCTCTATAAAGTGAATAGTTACCTTACAGGTGTCGATTATTCTCTGGGCGAGCGATAACGAGCCTGTGACTGAAGAAATCGGCCTTTGGCCAGGATATTTTCCTATCGAAAAATATACAAATTAAAGTTAGAAGGGGGTCGGGGTAAGCATTTTTTAGTTTGAAGGGAGTCAAGGAAGGCGTTTTTTGTTATCCTAAGAGACGTACTAAATTACATTGCTCGAAAATGTCAAAATCAAGGAAAATCCTCAATAACAATTAAATCATTATATATATGATAACCATCCCCAAGACGTCAGACCAGGGAGTGTTAAGGAATGATGAGTCTAGTGGCAGCTTTAAGAAAATCAATAGTTATATACAAAAAGGGAAAGGGTAAAGGAGGAAGGAAGGAAGGAAGGAAGGAAGGACGAGAGAAAGAGAGAGATATATTGATTTACTTTGATACCCTGACCACACACAGACCTTACGAGTCAAGCGAGGGGGTCGGGACTTAATTTTAGTAGAGATAGTAGAACCACAAATATAGAATAGTGGAAGAAAATGATAGCACAATAGAAGGAGAGAGAGAGAGAGAGAGAGAGAGAGAGAGAGAGAGAGAGAGAGAACTTGGCTAACTACATCACTATAGTCTATCCATAATAATTAGACCAAGAATACTGACCCCTAACTTCTATATCTAAAGAACGACTAGGGTAATCGAGTTAATATTTCTACCAGTTAAGCCAGTATCACACAAGAGCTTTTATAGTCTACATTCGCTGATAAACATTTGTCTGGCAACATTTCTGGAGTGTTTACCCTGGTATCTGAAACTAGACTGATGGTAGATGAATCTAGGTAAACGAAATAATCTAAATGTTTACCTCATAAGCTGCCAGACCAGTGTTAAGGATGAATGTTGAGGGAAAATGCGCTCGTGTGATACCGGCATTACTGAAGGTCAGCCAAGGAATATGTTCGGCATTAGACAGCCCATTTGTTCTAGCCCGTCTTGAGTTACAGATGTTAGGGGTTACGATATCTGGCCTACTTTTCATAAATGGTTCCCGGACATCTCAACCAGTAGACCATTTCAACCAGTAGCTCTCAACCAGTGCCAAATCAACCAAGACCAACCAAACCAGTGCCAAAATATAGTACTAACCTAACCTGACCTAACCGTTTTCTGACCCCTGACCGTTTTGGCGAGGTCAGTCATAATGGTGTTATTGGGCTGGGCTTATAATTAGGCCTTATAATTAGGGTTAGGTGTGAGAGGGATCTGCCTTGCGTGGGCCAATCGGCTTTCTGCAGACTCCCATTTCCTTATGTTCTTATGTAACCTAACCTAACTGTATTGGTTGATTTGGTACTGGTTGAGAGCTACTGATTGAAATGGTCTACTGGTTGAGTTGTCCGGTCACCGTAATAAACGGACTATAGCCTCCTCCCCCATCACATAAAATAATAATAGTCACATACTGTATATCATGATTTAGATATGGATTTGGCTTAAGGGGAGGTTTTTAAGTTTGTTTTCTACTCCTCCAGCAATCTTAAAATTTCACCCCCTTGACCTTCTTTCAAGATAAATGTGTAAATTTCCCGGCTGAAAGCCGGTTCCTCTTATATTACAGGCTCGCTATCGCTCGCCAGGATAAAATCGACACCTAAATGGCATGAAAGGTCTTAAAATTGACAGAAATGGGTCGAAAGTTCTTAAAATCGTCAAAATAATGGGGCGAACGTCTTAAAATTAGAAAAGCAATGGGGCTAAACATGAGGGAGAAAGGAGTCAAGAAAAAAATCCCTCGAGTGGAAATCTCCCCTTAATATATATACGCTTACAGAATAACATTATGTCCTTCTTAATCCGCACACAATCGTCTAACTTCAACCGCTAAATACGATATCACTAAGATTAAGAGAATGTTCATTATTAATACCTGATGAAGTATATATATCCTCCCAGTATCACCATCCAACGGTAACACTCACCTGTAACAGAAACAAATAGAGTTTAATAGATGGTACACTATTTGTTATTGTAATCTATCTCTCTCTCTCTCTCTCTAAATATATATATATATATATATATATATATATATATATATATATATATATATATATATATATATATATATATATATATATATATATATATATATATATATATATATTTGTTTTTCCTCTATATCTTTCTATTTTTTTTCTCTCTCTCTCTCTCTCTCTCTCTCTCTCTCTCTCTCTCTCTCTCTCTCTCCATTAAAACTTTCATTTTGCGCCTATTCCTTTCACTACCAAAATGCGCCTATTCCTTTTGACAAGTTAAAAATGGCACCGGTGGGGGAAAAAAATAATGGATAAAAGTTTGATGGTAGAACGGCAGAGCGGATTAATGACCAGCGTAACTTTTATAAATTATAGAGTGAGGTGGGGAGGGGAGGGGGAGAGGGATTTTACAGTGATGAAAGTGGAGAGATTTGTCGCTGGCAGAGTTATTTCTACACTAAAAAAAAAAATATTAGTAATAGATAAAACAAATAAATATAAAAGTATACCACACAATTAATGCTATAAAAAACGTACATAAACACATAATTCGGCGGTACTATATATATATACTGTATTTACCTTTGTATTTACATATACCTTTGTATCCTTATATTAGATACGATAGATTAGTTAGATATTGTATAGCTTTAATTGAATTATGACGAATAATATGCAAATTTACAGTACACATCCTTAGAATGCAATGGCCTCAAAGGTGTAAGGACGTTCTCCATAAGCCTTCTGAGTATCATAGGTCCTTCTTAAACCGCACACAATCGTCTAACATTAAGGGGAGATTTCCACTTGAGGGATTTTTTTCTTGACTCCTTTCTCCCTCATGTTTAGCCCCATTGCTTTTCTAATTTTAAGACGTTCGCCCCATTATTTTGACGATTTTAAGAACTTTCGACCCATTTCTGTCAATTTTAAGACCTTTTGTGCCATTTAGGTGTCGATTTTATCCTGGCGAGCGATAGCGAGCCTGTAATATAAGAGGAACCGGCTTTCAGCCGGGACATTTTTCTACCGAAAAATGTACAAATTTATCTTGAAAGAGGGTCAAGGGGGTGAAATTTTAATATTGCTGGAGGAGTAGAAACCAAACTAAAAACCCTCCCCTTAACCACTAAATACGATCTCAATAAACCTTCTGAGTAACATGTCCTTCTTAATCTGCACAAGATCGTCTAACCGTAGCCACATTCAAAGGTAATAAAAGGCGTCATGGTGCAGAAGGGGTTAACTCCGCTAGCATGGGACAGAGATTATTGAGAGAGATAACCTGGAATAATACTAGATATGTAACAGAGAGCAGTTCAGTTTCAGTTTGCCCAGAGAAACAGAGATCGGCCCCAAGCTCCGCCATTTTGGTACCACTGGGGATAATTTCTCACACACTCTCCCCCCCCCCCCCCCCCACACACTCTCTCTCTATCTCTCTCTATCTATCTCACTCACACCCAAATACTCACTCACTCTCCTCCCCCCCCCCCCCACCCTCTCTCTCTCTCTCACTCTCTATCTATCTCACTCACCCAAATACTCACACACTCTCCTCCCCCCCCCCACACCCTCTCCTCTCTCTCTCTATCTCACTCTCTATCTATCTCACTCACACCCAAATACTCACTCACTCTCCTCATTCACTCACTCACTCTCTCTCTCTCTCTCTCTATCTCACTCTCTATCTATCTCACTCACACCCAAATACTCACTCACTCTCCTCACTCACTCTCTCTCTCCTCTCTCTCTATCTCACTCCCTATCTATCTCACTCACACCCAAATACTCACTCACTCTCCTCCTCTGTCTCCTCTTAACCCCTTCAGCACCATGACGTAATTTCCATCCTATTTTGGTTACCATTAAGGGGAGATCTCCACTTGAGGGATTGTTTTCTTGACCCCTTTCTCCCTCATGATTAGCCCCATTGCTTTTGATATTATAAAACGTTTGCCCCATTAGTTTAGCGATTTTAAGAACTTTCACCCCATATTAAGACCTTTCGTGCCATTGAGTTTGATCTTCTACATGATCAAAAACACAATCAAATACCATAGTTTGATAATTAACCCCTTCTATACCGGCGACGTATATTTAATTTGATTTCAGCTACATTTAGACAATGTTATGAAGCTTAGGAAGGATATGTAGTAGCTAAAAGGATTAATTGAGATAGCTTGTAGTCTTTATGAAGCTTAGGAAGGATATGTAGTAGCTAAAAGGATTAATTGAGATAGCTTGTAGTCTTTATGAAGCTTAGGAAGGATATGTAGTAGCTAAAAGGATTAATTGAGATAGCTTGTAGTCTTTATGAAGCTTAGGAAGGATATGTAGTAGCTAAAAGGATTAATTGAGATAGCTTGTAGTCTTTATGAAGCTTAGGAAGGATATGTAGTAGCTAAAAGGATTAATTGAGATAGCTTGTAGTCTTTATGAAGCTTAGGAAGGATATGTAGTAGCTAAAAGGATTAATTGAGATAGCTTGTAGTCTTTTAATTGGTAGACGACCCTCCTAAGCTGAATAATAGTCGATATGTAGCTGCAATCAAATACAAAATACGTCGTCGGTATGGAAGGGGTTCAGGTACCAAAATGGCGTCAAATGAAACAATATGGCCGCTCCCTCGTGCTACAAAATAGTGCACATCCTGTATTCATAATATCAAATAATCCACTTGTTATTATATGATGCTGAACACATGGCTATCGGGCTTGAAGGGGACAGTGGCTGTTTGTTTGGGCTATTAATTAATGTATTCATATATTGTTTTAGTTTCCTCCCTAAACCTCCATCAAGCTTAGAAAAACACCCCCTAGACCCCCCCTTCAAGATAGATTTGTAAAAAAATTGGTAGATTTTTTTTCCATACAATGCTGGCTTGCTATCACTCGCCAGGAAGAAATCGACACCTGGATGGGGATAAACGTCTTAAAACAGTTGGCTGCACGGGGCCAAATGGATACAAGCCAGGGAAAAAGAAGACAAGAGAGAAAGGTAAAACAAAATCCGGTGACCCCCCTTAATAATATACCGATAGCAAATTATTTCAACTACAGGTACTGTATTTGTATGTATTATCGTTGACCCCAGGTAATTCCTCAACTCACTCTCACTCTCACTCCCATACACTCACTCTCCCCCTCTCTCTCTCTCACTCACTCTCACATCCTCTCTCTCTCTCTCTCTCTCTCTCTCCATGTTTCTGTCGCCCTTCCCTTCCCCTCCAGCCCCAATAATTTACCACCTGCACCACACTGGGCCAAAAACCCACCGACAAAAACCCATCGGTCAAAAACCCACTGGACAAAAACACAAAAACCCACCGGAACAAAACACAAAAACCCACTGAACAAAAACCCACCGGACAAAAACACAAAAACCCACCGGACAAAAACACAAAAACCCACTGAACAAAAACCCACCTGACAAAAACACAAAAACCCACTGGACAAAAACACAAAAACCCACCGGACAAAAATACAAAAACCCACCGAACAAAAACACAAAAACCCACCGAACAAAATCTCACCGGACAAAAACCCACCGGACAAAAACAAACCTACCTACCTACCTACATCTCTCTCTCTCTTTCTCTCTCTCTCTCTCTCTCTCTCTCTCTCTCTCTCTCTCTCTCTCTCTCTCTCTCTCTCTCTCTGTCCATGGTAGTTTAAGGTGATGGTGTGAGTGCTCAGTTGATCGAAAACTACGATGAGCTCGGTGGGTTATGAGAGGAGGGCGGAAGGTGGGGGGGGGGGGGATTAGTGGCGAGGGGGAGTGGGAATAGGAGGGTAGAAATATGAAGTGAGTGGGAATAATAAGAGGTGAGAGAATAAGGGAGAGGAGTGGGAATAGGAGAGAAATAAGAAAATAGGAGGGTAGACATAATGGTGGGGGATGTGGGAGATGAGTGGCAATAGGAGGAGATAATTAAGATAAATGGGAATAGGAGGAGAAAAATAAGAGATGGGAGAATGAGGGACATAATTGAGAATAGGAGGGGAACAATAAGATATGGGGAAATGAGGGACATGATTGGGCATAGGAGGGGAGCAATAAAAGATGGAGGAATAGAGGAGGATGAATGGGAGTAAGGGGAGAGAAATAAGTAGTGGAGGATGAAGTACATGAATGGAAGAAGAGTTAAAGAGAGCTGAGAGATAAGAATGAGTAGCAGAATGAATGAAGGAATTAGGTGAGTAGGAGCTGGGGGAAAAAGAGGTGGACATTAGAGAAACTAGAGAGAGAAGCAAGACAGAGACAATGTGATAGATAGATTGATAGATAGATAAATATGAGAATGAGATAAAGAGAGCGTAAGAGAGACGAGGACAAAAGCGAACGAGAGCAAAGGAAATAGCGCAACCGACCAAAGAATGTTTATGCCGTAAAGATTCCAGACTCATCACAAGTTAACGACGAGAAATTATTGGATGGAAAGTTTAAAAATTCGTGGTACATGAAGAGTTTTGGGAGCGGCGGAGCTTGGCCTGGGTTACCTGTATAAAGAGAGTAGCGGTAAACTGACTTGGGTACCTGTATAAAGAGGGTAGCGGTAAACTGACTTGGATACATGTATAAAGAGGGTAGCGGTAACCTGACTTGGGTACCTGTATAAAGAGGGTAGCGATAACCTGACTTGGGTACCTGTATAAAGAGGCTAGCGGTAAACTGACTTGGGTACCTGTATAAAGAGGGTAGCGGTAAACTGACTTGGGTACCTGTATAAAGAGGGTAGCGGTAAACTAACTTGCGTACCTGTATAAAGAGGGTAGCGGTAAACTGACTTGGGTACCTGTATAGAGTAGCGGTAAACTGACTTGGGTACCTGTATATAGAGGGTAGCGGTAAACTACTTGGGTACCTGTATAAAGAGAGTAGCGGTAAACTGACTTGGGTACCTGTATATAGAGGGTAGCGGTAAACTGACTTGGGTACCTGTATAAAGAGGGTAACACTAAACTGACTTGGGTACCTCTATAGACCTGATTTGTGGCCGCCATTTTGTTTCTATTTCACGCTTTACCGCATAGAATACGGTTATTATTACACTGTGTTGGTGTAATGGATTAGATGCTTATGTTCCTGGTGTGGCGTCCCGAGTTCGAATTTTTTGATCAATAAATGGTATCATCAGTATTTACACAAGATTTCTTCTTTTTGAGTGAGATATACCAACATGTTCCTACACTTACCCACCCTATTCAACATCTGACAGACATAAATACAGCACAGAGAGAGCCAAACGTAATGACAGCTGGGTAATGACTTATTAGCGCAACCGTACTATGCGTTTTATAGCTTGTTTTATTTTGTCTACAATATGTTTTGTAATCGTTGTTTTTGCTCACACTCTTCATAGTAGTTAATTTCATTTGGAATTAATTTGCATAATACTGTATTTAATTACCGTAAATTTTATCCAGGTTAATTAAATTTGAATTGGTAAAAAATAATCACAACGTATTTATTGTTGCTACATTAAATAATTACGTAACACGTATTCGCGTTAAAAAAAAAAATTACGCATCGTATTTTTTCATCGTTAGCATTTTGTATTTCCAATGATTACAAAAGATAGTAAGCAGCAACAGGTTTAATTATTTGTACAAGGCTTTTATAATACAAATGATCACACAAAATAGTTAGCAGGAACAGGTCAAACGATTCTTAGAAGGCTACATTTTGGGTTATTGGTGTTAAGAACGATGTTAAGGGGACATGGTTCACTCTTTGGTCGATTATTTCATATATTTATAATTTGTTTTAGTTTCTTCCCTAGTCCTCCATCAAACTTAAAATAACGTCCATTAGTTCCCCCTTCTAGATTAATGTGTACATGTTTCGGTGGACAAATTTTCCGGCTTCAAATCAACACCCAAATAGCACGAAAGGTCTTAATATTGACAAAGAAATTGGGCGAAAGGTCTTAAAATCGACAAAATAATGGGGCAAACATCTTAAATTCTGAAAACTAATGGGGCTAAACATAAGGGAGAAGGGTATCTAGAAAACTAACCCATCTCCCCTTAAAAATAATATCAATAGCTTCAGAATTATTTCGTAACTAGGTCGGTCTTATGAGATCTGTACCAATACCCCATAAAATGTTCTTTTCTCTCACATATGCAGGACTCGAAACTGCATAATAAACCGTAGGCTTGTGCATAATTATTTAACTGTCTTGAAATCGTAATGCATAAATGCGCGGAATTTTGGTGTGAGTATCCTAGGTTCGAGTCCTTGGAGTGCCACATGTATTTGTTGATTTCATTAATTGAGTTTAGAAGTAAAGTTGGTTGGTGAAAAAATATGAAATAAGCATTACGCTATCCATAGTGCGGTTGGGTCTCGTACATGATTAGATATATATCCAGTTTTCGATAAATGGATATTAATCGTGTTCATGTGCTGGACTTAAAACGGTCTTGATGGTGGAATGGTTAGAGCGTGTGATATGTGTATGATATATCCTGGGTTCGAATCCTGGGAGGAACGCATGTTTTCATAAATTTCATGTGGGTGTTATTGTTATTAAGAATGCTGTTAAAAATATTATCAGATATCAGTTTCTTATTAGCACAATTTTTAATACAACCTATATAACAAATATATTTCGATTTACTCACATAAATACGAATTAATTTGAATCCCACCCTTTACATGTTCTCTCTCTCTCTCTCTCCTTTATCCCATTCCCTCGCTTCCTCTCCATTTCCCCTTCCTTCTCCCATTACTCCTATGTCCTCCTTCTCTCGGGCATTATTCACGTTTTCCCTTACTCATTACTTTCATAATTTCCCGTTAATTCATTGCAGGGCTGGAGCGTCATGATATTGCAAATGTCTTCTAACTGTGGTCGCTTGTTGTATTTACTTATTATTATTATTATTATTATTATTATTATTATTATTACGTGAAGTAATAAATCAAAGCAAAATCAAACGTATAGAAATGCATGTTTTTTTTTGCGTTTTATTTATTATTATTATTATTGTTATTATTATTTTTATTGAATCAAAACTTTCAGCCAATCAGCGACCGGCATCTGACACTATCACACCACCCGAAGTTCATCAGATTCACGAACTAAGTGAGCAGATATATCATCCTCAAAGGGTTAAGTAATGGAGTGGCAAAGGTGGTGCAAATTCTATGGAACAATAATCTGACACGATTAGGAAAGCATATAACATTTTAAGGGGGATGACCGTATTTATGTCCTCCTTAAATTGCAAATAACAAAAAAATCGACACCTAAATGACCAGCTAAGTTTCAATATTAACAAAGAAATGAGGCGAAAGGTCTTAAAACCGCCAAACCAATAAAATCTGAAAACATGAGGAAGAAGGGGGACCAGAAAATCGACCTATCCCCCATTAATCCTTAATCCATTCCCTTTAACTCCATGACCGAGTCAGTATTTTTCTCTCATTCAAAGTTCATGGTTTCGGATTTATCAGATTTCAGTGTACTAGGATAAATTTGAAACCGCGAACATTGATTCAGGGCAAATACTGACTCATGTATTTGTTTAAAGGGAATGTTTCATATTATTCAGCAGTTTTAGGATTGTTAAGGTAAATTAGGTAATATCTTAGAAACTGAATGGACACATGTGAACACTACATCTGTATAACGTTAATGCCAAGTTGTCATATATTACAGTATATTACGATACATATATATATGGTATATAGAACATGCAACTATTCAAATTATATGTAGGCGTATCATCTGTGTCTCTGCGTCTCTCTCTCTCTCTCTCTCTGTTTCCTCTCTCTCTCCATGGTTGGTTCACTAACAATCCTTATTTTGTGGGTATGTCTTCCACACCCTGGCACACATTTATCTCTCTCACACATTTATCTCTCTCACACATTTATCTCTCTCTCTCTCTCTCTCTCTCTCTCTCTCTTGTGCGTCCTTTGTCTCTCCCTCTTTGGGCCTGTCTCCCTTCTCTTTCATCTTATTTCCCCTTTGCTTCCTACAACACACCACCCTCTGTCTCTCTCTGTATTTCGTTACCTATCTATCTATCAAATATATCTGCCTATCTATCTATTCATCCATGTCTACCTACCTATATATCTATCTATCTATCAATATATACCGTATATATCAAGCAATCTATGGATATATATGTAAACCTATACAGTATATCTATCTTTTTATATATCTACCAATCTATGTCTACCTACCTATCTATCCATCTATCTAGTTGTGCAACATTTATTTGGCTATCAGTAATACATACTACACTTTGCAACAAGGGGGCCCCAATCCTGACACTATTCTTGACTTACAGTGTGCTGGCATAACCATCCAGAAGGGTTGATAGCCTCTGAGGTCCTATTTTAACTAATTAACTACACTTTGCGATCTGTCTATCTTTCCACATATTTCGGTGAATATTGCATCGATTAATTAATCAATTGTATATCTACAGCATAGCTAAGGTGTTTGTTCTCATTAAACTTGCTCTTATAATATATTATTAAGTTTTACTATTACTTTGAAATTAAGTTCTCCATATTTAAATGTATATTTCGTTTAATCTATTATTTTATCGACTTTCGTTCCTCCCTCCTCTGTTAACATCATATTCGTTCTAGCCTTTTTTTTTTTTTACAAATTCTAGTTAGGTGGCCAAGAATTTCTACATTTCTATTAGTATATTATATTATTATAGGCTATATATCCCAACCCGTACTAACTTTTACAATATATATAGCTTTTCGCTCACTTCCTAGAGTATCAATCTCCACACTTATGGGTTTTTTTTATACAGTATATATATAAAGTACACACACACACACACACATATATATTTATGTTTTCTCTCACATTCCTCCCACTAATATTCTTGACTTCATACGCTTTCCACAGATTTGCCCCCCCTTCCAGCATCTCCTACCCAGACCACAGTTAATCCCAGCTATACTCTCCTAAACTTTCCCCCCCCCCCCCACCCCCTCTTGAATCAACTAGTAGAGTAAGAATACACTAGCAACTTCTGCAGCAAACTTTAGCAGCGGTATGTTTGGGTGTTTAAGGGGGGATGGTTTCACTTTGTTGTATTTATTTATAATTTGCCTAGTTTCCTCCCTAGACCTCCATCAAACTTAACTAAACAACCCCAGGATCCCCTTTCAAGATAAATTTGTACAATTTTCGGTAGAAAAATGTCCCGACCGAAGGCATGTTCCTTCTTAAATTAGAGGCCCGCTATCGCTTGCCAGGAAAAAAATCGACACCTAAAGAGCACGAAAGGTCTTAATATTGATGAAGAAAAAAAAGGAGGCGAAAGGTCTCAAAATCGCCAAACTAACGGTACGAATGTCTTAAAACCTCAAAACTAATATATGTATTTTCTGTATTACCGTACTGAGTTCAAGACTAACAATTCTAAGATTTAGTGGGAGGCGAAAATGATCGATTACCTGAAGTTATTATTGTATAAATGTTTTTGTTCTGGTCCATTGAGTTTCCTGAAATTCGTAGCTCAGTGTGATTCAAACTTAACCCCTTCTGTACCGGCGACGTCTGTTTAACTTCATTATGGCTACTATTAGACGATTGTATTCAGTTTACAAAGGGCCGACATCGATTAACCCTTTCACGCATTTATGACGCAGAGGTTGCCAGATTAGCAATAAGAAATAAAGTTCTCTCACTTTAATAATTACCTCTCCAAAATTAGTTTTCTGCCCACAGCTAACTCAAAATCAACTGCAGAGGTTGAAGTAACTAAACTAAAGGTTTCTAAATACCCCTGATGGTAACAAAGGCTTTAAAGTATCCCCAATAGGCTCAAAATCGCGTCATATGTCGGAGAGGGTTAACAGACTCCGTACTATCACACCTAACCCATTTTTACTACCACAGATCCTTCTCAAACTGCACAAAACCCTCTAAATATACCATGAATAAAACTGAAAATACGTCGCCGGCACAGAAGGGGTTAACTCTGTACCCATAGGTTAACCACTTCTGTACCGACGACGTCCTTGGAAGTTTATTCTAGCTATAGTTATACGATTTTGTGCACTTTAAGGGGGGGATGGGCCGGTTTTCTGGTCCCCTTTCTACCTCATGTTTAGCCCCACTAGTTTTCAGATTTAAAGATGCTTGCCCCATTAGTTTGTCGATTTAAAGACCTTTCATCCCATTTTTTGTCAATATGAAGACCTTTCGTGCTATTTAGGTGTCGATTTTGTATCATGTCGAACGATAGTGAGCCTGTAATATTGGAAGAATCGGCCTTCGGCCGGGACATTTTTCTACCGAAAAATGTACAAATTAATCTAGAAGGGGGATGTAATGGATGTATTTTTAAGTTTGGTGGAGGTCTAGAGAGGAAACTAGAAAAATAATAACAAGCTACATAAATGAGCAAATAAATAATAACAAGCTACATAAATGAGTAATAAATAATAACAAACTACATAACTGAGCAAATAAATAATAACAAGCTACATAAATGAGTAATAAATAATAACAAGCTACATAAATGAGTAATAAATAATAACAAGCTACATAAATGAGTAATAAATAATAACAAGCTACATAAATGAGTAATAAATAATAACAAGCTACATAAATGAGTAATAAATAATAACAAGCTACATAAATGAGTAATAAATAATAACAAGCTACATAAATGAGCAAATAAATAATAACAAACTACATAACTGAGCAAATAAATAATAACAAGCTACATAAATGAGTAATAAATAATAACAAACTACATAAATGAGCAAATAAATAATAACATGCTACATAAATGAGTAAATAAATAAGCCCATCCCCCCATAAGAGGTATCTGTGTTGGCATAAATGGCTAAGTGGGATAGATCGAAATAGCCTTTTAATTGCTGAAGGCCCTTTTTAAACTGAATATAATCGTTGAATAGTACCGGTAGCCAGGATAAAGTTAAAAGGACGGCACGGTAATGAAAGAGTTAAGTCTTATTGTTATTCCCTAAGAACATAAGAACAAAAGAACATAACATAAGAACATTCCCTATCTATCTATCTATCTATATACTCAGGCCCAATCCCCAATTTTCCTATTTTTTTCCTTTGTTTTTGTTTTCCTTTTTTGGGGGGATGGCCGACTCGAGACAGAACCAGAATAGGGACAACACAACAGAACACAATGAAAAAAAAAAAAAAAAAAATCACACACTGAGTACACACAAATCCCTTCCCATTTCCTTTGAAACTTATTTATTAATTTTGTTGTATCGACTTTGATGCTCTCAATGTTTTCTTTCCCTTTAAGCAAGCCCCATCTAATGCATATCCCAATTTATATAATCTGGTATTGCAAAATTTGCCTTGAGGGAGCTGTGAACAAGCAGATCATAATTATGATATAGCACTACTGATAACGCGATACATGATAACTGATAAATTAATATTTACCATGGCTACTTTGTATAATTAAACGTGATCAGATTTCCAACTAGCTTCGTTTTACGGTACTTTAATTAGGTAATTTTAGTTATTTAAGTAAAGCAATGGTTAACAAATATAGACTTGACTTGTCCTTTGGTTCGTTAAATTTATTGATTTCTCTTCCCATTTCTATTGTAGTGGATTGTGATCTATTATTTCATAAATTTTATTTTAGTAAGCGTTATTTCCACATAGCGATTTTGATAAGTTATTTTACCTTTATCTTGTATCGTCCCAGTTTTGGTTTGTTTAGTTTGCAAGTTTTATATTTTAATTAGTAGTTGTAGCTAAATAAATATAACTATAAATTTGTCTGTAAGAGCTGGGTCTCTTGCCAGCTGCGCACGAAGCTAACGAAGTATTACGAAACGCACGTATTTGGGTGTGAACAACAAACGAGAGATAGCCTAATTATTCCAGGCTGCACAACTGGAAGGATTATACGAGACAAAGGCGGCTTAAGGGGGCCCGCCTCGTTTTTTTTGTCTCTCTACCGCTCTCTCTGGGTTGTATTCATTCGGCCCCATTCAGCCCACTGTTTTAGGACATTTATCCCAATTCAGGTGTCAATTTTATCCTGGCGAGCGGTAGCCAGCATATTTGTTTTTAAAAATGTTTGACAGCAGGCTAAATTTTTATATTTTTCGATAGAAAACGGTCTCCGGCGAAGCCGAGTTTCTCCATACAATGCTGGCTCGCTATCGCTCGCCAGGAAGAAATCGACACCTGGATAGGAATAAACGTCTTAAAACAGTTGGCTGAAGGATGCAGATTGGATACAAGCCAGAGAGAGAGAGAGAACAAAAAAAGAGAAAACAACAAGCAGGTGACCCCCCTTTAAGGAAGCTTTCCGTGCTGGTGCCTCAGAGTGTAGAGGGAGACAGAAGTTGTGGGTGAAAGTTAGTGGGACGGGTGAGTGAAGTGGAGGAGTGTAGGGTTCTTGAAGGAACAGGGATCGTTGTGGAGGGTTGGTTACTGGAGAGGGGAGGAGAGCCACTTCATGTTCTCTCTCCCCCCCCCCCCCCCCCGACTGATCTCGCGGCTAAAAATAGATATATCAAGTGACCGGGTTACTGTGAACGAATGTGGGTAACCTACTGACCTCTTCGAAGATGAAGCGGTCAATTTCCTCGAGGGGCCGACCGTACATGTAGCTTGGGAAGGGTTCATATTTGGTGGGGAGGCGGCCGCCGTCCACCACGAAGGGCGTACGTCGCGGCAGGAAGCCATAGTCGCGGATGACAGAAGAGGTGCGAGTCTCTAGCCTCTCTAGCGACTCCTGTGTGAAGGGCTTGATAGTCGGCGAAGTACGGCGGTGACTTGCAGACCCACCTAGGGATCCGCTGAGGCTGCTGCTCTCATCGCCCATGCCGCCCCGCGGGGCAGCCCAGCCTCGCCGCCGGCGACTGCTGCTTTACGAAGGCAGCTGTGTACTGCTGTACTACTGTGTGCTGCTGCAGATAGGTTAAGAGAAATGGTAGAGGTCCGGATGTTGACGCAGCTCTACACGAGACTCAGCTGGGTAAATGAGGGGAGCCAGGCCCCAATACGGTGCTCTGTTGGCCCGTCATGCTTCGGTTGAGGCTGGTCTTGGCTCATGGCCGCCGCACCTATAGCAGCGGTGGCTGTGACACTATTGTGGTGGAGCCTAGAACCCTCTGGCTGCCACCTATCTGGTCCTCGACCCTGGGTTACCACGCCCCGGCAGACACGCATCACAGTCGCTGCATCCAAGGTCGACCTGAACCTGGTGGTGGTGTCAGCCAGGCTCACCACACCTGCCCTGCCTACGGCCCATACCACAACACCATCAACACACCACACACTGATATCACCACACTCAGGTCACTATTATCACTACACAGTCACCACCACACCAAACCCTGGTTCAGTACAGCACCTAGGGAACACACAACACACACGTCACCACACCACCACAACCCGGGTAGACACACACTTTAAAAAGCCCAGGTCACAGAATGAAGCACAGGTCAACACATTGCATTCTCAAGATCACCACTTAAAACCCCGGTAAAGCTCTCCAGACACCGAGAGAAGTAAGCCAGAGAGTAAAGCCGCAAGTAGCGACGTATTAGCGCGCCGGGAACTTGGGTGTAAGGGGGGGAGGTGAGGGGGAGGGGCCGCGCGAGGTGAGGAGGGCTGAGGGCTCGGTCGGGTGCCACGGCGGACTAGCAGGTTGGCCCGGGCTAGACTCTCACAGTGCCTCCCTCTCAGTGCCCGCGCAGGCTCCCCCTCCCCCTTACCCTCCCTTACCTTCACCTCACCTCTCCTCACCTACCGAATCTCACCTCACCTCACCTACCGACCCGACCCAAAACTTCTCTTCCATCTCTCACACCTCCCATCTTGTATATTTTTATCTCTTACCTCATATCAATATTTGTATCTTGCTTCACTTTTCGCATACCCAACCCTACCCAAAACTTCTCTCCCACCTTTCATCTTGTATATTTTCGTCTCTAACCTCATCTTATCTCTTGTATCTTGCTTCACTTTTCGCATACCTAACCCAACCCAAAACTTCTCTCCCATCATCTCTCACACCTCTCATTTTTGTTTCGTCTCTAATCTCATCGTATCTGTTGTATCTTGCTTCACTTTTAGCATACCCGACCCAACCCAAAATGTATCTACCATCATCTCTCACACCTCTCATCTTTGTTTCGTCTCTAATCTCATCGTATCTCTAGCATCACATTCCATATGAAGACATAATTACGTTCACATGCCTTTGACATTCCCTATTTCAAAAGCCAGTCCATCTAAAATATTTGTGCTATTGGAACACAAAAGAGAGACATACGGACCTGCGAGAGAAGGAAGGGGGAGAAAAATATAGAGTGAATGAAAGAGACAGAGTGAATGAAAGAGACAGAGTGAATGAAAGAAAGAGTGAATGAAAGAGACAGAGTGAATGAAAGAGAGAAAGATAATGTAAGAGAGAATGAGAGAAAGAGAATGAAAGAGAAAGAGAGAGAATGAAAGAGAAAAAGAGAATGAGAGAGAAAGAGAGACTGAAAAGGAGAAATACGGACCTGTAAGAGTACAAAGGAGTACAAAGGAGTACAAAGGAAATCAAGCAACAACAGATCTAGTGACCCTTCTAGGTTGCTTGTCCTCCAAAACACTGAGGATCAAGTGTCCAAACAGTGGTTTTAGAGTGGGTAAGGGAACATTGGAAAGGGAATTACTGCCCTGGAACTAATGTCCGTGGCAGGATTAGGAAGTTAGTAGGGGACAGATGGGTTAGTAACTGAGGGGGGATAAAATAAAGTTATTCATTTACAAACGCAGTCAGTCGCGGGTTTGAAGCGAGATATTTGTCTAGGCGGAGTTTAAATGAATCAACGGTGATGCAGTCTATAACGTTTCGGGGAAGCCCATTCCACAAGTTGACAACTCGATTGAAGAAGAAATTCTTAGATTCGTGTGAGTTAAAAGATTTACCAATAATTTTGCAACCGTTTCCCCGCGTGTAATTAGATTGATCGATAGTGAAGTACTTACTACAGTTCATATTGTCGATGCCTTTGATGATTTTGAACACTTGAATTAAGTCACCTCTTAATCTGCGCTGGGTTAAAGGAAATAGATTTAATTCTCTAAGACGCTCTTCGTATGGTTTGTTCTTTAGGCTAGGTATCATTTTGGTAACTCTACGTTGAACTCGTTCTAGCTTGTTAATATCTTTTTGGTAATAAGAGAAGGTAGGGGGAGAAATACGGTCCTGCAAGAGAAGGTAGGGGGGAAATACGGACCTGTAATAGAAGGTAAGGGGGAAATACGGACCTGTAAGAGAAGGTAGGGGGAGAAATACGGACCTGTAAGAGCAGGCAGAAGGAGAAATACGGACCTGTAAGATAAGGTAGGGGAGAAATACGGACCTGCAAGAGAAGGTAGGGGGAGAAATACGGGCCTGTAAGAGAAAGTAGGGGGGGGGGGAATACGGACCTGTAAGAGAAGGTAGGGGGGGAAATACGGACCTGTAAGAGAAAGTAGGGGGGGGGGGGGAAATACGGACCAGTAAGAGAAGGTAGGGGAAAAATACGGACCTGTAAGAGAAAGTAGGGGGGGGGGAAATACGGACCTGTAAGAGAAGGTAGGGGGAAATACGGACCTGTAAGAGAAAGTAGGGGGGGGGGGAATATGGACCTGTAAGAGAAGGTAGGGGGAAAAATACGGACCTGTAAGAGAAAGTAGGGGGGGGGGGATATGGACCTGTAAGAGAAGGTAGGGGAAATACGGACCTGTAAGAGAAAGTAGGGGGGGGGGAATATGACCTGTAAGAGAAGGTAGGGGGAAATACGGACCTGTAAGAGAAGGTAGGGGGGAAATACGGACCTGTAAGAGAAGGTAGGGGGGAAATACGGACCTGTAAGAGAAAGTAGGGGGGGGGGGGGGGGGGGGGGGGAATACGGACCTGTAAGAGAAGGTAGGGGGGAAATACGGACCTGTAAGAGAAAGTAGGGGGGGGGAATACGGACCTGTAAGAGAAGGTAGGGGGGAAATACGGACCTGTTGGAGAAAGTAGGGGTGGGGGGGGGGGGGGGGGGGAATACGGACCTGTAAGAGAAGGTAGGGGGGAAATACGGACCTGTTGGAGAAAGTAGGGGTGGGGGGGGGAATACGGACCTGTAAGAGAAGGTAGGGGGGGAAATACGGACCTGTTGGAGAAAGTAGGGGTGGGGGGGGGAATACGGACCTGTAAGAGAAGGTAGGGGGGAAATACGGACCTGTTGGAGAAAGTAGGGGGGGAATACGGACCTGTAGGGGGAGAAAGAGATAATGAAAGGGAGAAATACACACATATTTTATCTCTCTCTCTCTAACTCCCCCCTCCTCTCTCTCTCTCTCTCTCTCTCTCTCTCTCTCTCTCTCTCACCTATCTTGGTAGTCGCTTCATTAACCCCATTGGGTCGTCCAGTGTGTCAGCCTTGTCACTAACTATTGTTTATATATTTTATAGTATGTTTACCTAGTTCATTTTTGTCTTTATTCAGTTTTATTGCGTTATTTATTTTGTCTTTATTAATTTGTATGTAGTCATGTATTTTGTTTTGTATTATATTTGTCTTATTTGAGTCATGCATTGGTTGTGTACGGTACTGGTGGTTTTCTTCTTATAGTGTGTTCTATGTTTGTACTTCAAAAATACATTCAGTTTCAGAGAAATTCCTTATATCACCCCCCCCCCCCTCCCCGTTCAACACACGCACGCACACACACGCACACACACACACAGCACAACACCCAATCCCACATTACTGAGTATAATTTGCGTTTTTTAAGTAGTGTTGTCTCATGTGAAAAAGCATCCCCACTAGAGGACGGGTCTTGAATAAACATGGAGATTTGGGATAAAAATAATTTAGGAACAGCACAATAAGGTAACCGAATTTAGGAGGTTAGCTTTAATTTAAGAGGAAGCAGCCTTCAACCGGGACTACTTCTATCGAAAAATGTACACATTCATCTTGAAGGAGGGTCTTGGGCAACCCCCCTCACAGTTCCTCATCCCCCCACACCCACTCTACAACTCCCCTTCCTCCACCCCACAACTACCCTCCCTCCACCCCTACCCACTCCACAACTCCCCTCCCTACACCTTCACACACAATCCTCCCCCCCCCCCCCCACTCCACAACTCCACTCCCTCCAACCCCCCACACACAATCTCTCCCACCCACCCCCACACACAATCCCTCTTCCCCCACCCCCCCACACACAATGCTTCCCCCCCTCCCCCCCACCCACTCCACCACTCCCCGCCTGCACACCTTCATAATGGTAGAGTGGGGAGAGAGGGACCATTCACACTGCTCATGGTGTATAAAAGCGTATTGAGGGCGGGGAACGGAGGAGCTGGAGTGCGAGGACCGGCGTGTGAGTGTGTGAGTGTGTTTCTTGGGTGAACAGCTTGGTATAGTCTTATGGGGTGTGTGTGTGTGTGTGTGTGTTATTGCCTGTGTAAGTGTGTGTTATTGCCTGTGTAAGAGTATGTGTGTGTGTGTGTGTGTTATTGCCTGTGTAAGTGTGTGTGTGCGTGCGTTAGTTAATGGATGTGTGTGTTTAGCATAATTGTATTTGCACATGAAAAAAGAAGAGCACATGGCATAAATGCATGTAAGTAGTTTCAGTTCAAATAAAAAAAAAAAAAAAAAAAAAAAAAAAAAAACATACAAAGTAGGTTGAAGAAAATATGCCTAGACACAATGACCTTGAAGAAGATTAAGATGTAGAAGGGTAGAAAGGTGGGCTGAGAAAGATACTTCCCTGCAAACGCACGGAAAGGTTGGGGACGCCCACGGGACGCCACTGGATCAGCCGGGGAACAAGGAATGAGCATGTGTGTCGAGGGTAGGTTGGGGGAATGATGGGTTAAACACACTTTGAAGAATTGCAGGGACATTGCACATTTATCCCGCGCTCATTTGTGGTGGCCGCCTGGTGACAGGGGCAAGGTTAAGGCAATGTCGGGTACATGGGCACCAAACACCATGGTCGCTGCAAGGTCCCACATTTGGTCCCGACCCAATAATCCGTAAAATCGGTCAAAGACGGCTAAGGTCGCATTGACAATGTCGTGTGTGTGAACGAAGCTGTCACTTCTTACGACACGCTTGAGGTTCAGGGTGAAGTAAAAAATATAAAATAGAAAATCTGAGTTGAACGTAATAAAAGTGATGTTTGTGTGCATGATTGTACATAATACAGTATACTGTACATACTGTGCGCGTTTATAACTGAGTGTATGTGTGTGTGTGCGTGTTGAGGAAGAGAAAGAGCGAAAGCGAGCGAAAGCGAGCTAGAGAGAGAGCGAGAGAGCCAGAACGAGCGAAAGAGAGAGCCAGAGCGAGCAAAAGAGAGTGAGAGCGAGAGAGCCCATCGCCCCAGATAATCCCCTTCTAAATAAATGTTGATAGCTCTGAGCAGATTATCGCATCAAACAATCAATGCACTACTACCGTATTGCACGCTAGTAGTTATTGTAAAAAATGTAATAACTTTCGCTCTTATTTCTCACTACTTCGGGCCAAACTTTCAGATGAAGAGTACATATATCGATAATAAGCAAAGAAAGTGGTGCTGATGTATATACTGTACGTCTCTCTCTCTCTCTCTCTCTCTCTCTCTCTCTCTCTCTCTCTCTCTCTCTCTCTCTCTCTCTCTCTCTCTCTCTCTCGAAATATATACAAATATATCTTGAAAGGGGATCCTGGGGTTGTTTTATAAGTTTGATGGAGGTCTACATGAAATAAAAAAACGACCAAGAAGTAACCATTCCCCCTTAAATAGATAATACTTGAGAAACTATATTTGACGTATATCCCATTTTCTAATTAGTGCAAAGTAATGAAACAAAATTTGCAGTTCTGTGACGTCACGAACTATTAAAAATACAACGTGGACTGTCAAGGCTGAGCAATGGTGATCTATATAATATTTTCGATTGTCTGTCTGTCTGTGTGTGTGTGTGTGTGTGTGTGTGTGTGTGTGTCTGTTCTTTATGCATGGCCACATTTTTTAAGCTAGAGCGTTCATACTTGGTATGCATAGTAAGGGGGTCCCTAGGTAGGTTTTTAGTGAACAAAACAAAAATCCCCAGGGTGAAAGGGACGGAGAAAATGGGCGCGAAATCAAAGAAAGAAGAAAACAAATTGAAAAAAATGCCCGTTTGGGGCAGGAGGCCTCCGATCGAAAAGGTGTATGGAACGAAAGTTGTTCGCAGCCCCCCAAAATGGGAATACGGATGAGGTCAGATCCAAAATCGGAGGTCATTTAGCGGCCGAAATCAAGGTCACCGTTTAATGAGGCACAGGGAGGTCGAGGCCGGTGATTATGGTAGTAGTAGTAGTATTGTGATGATTGTGGTAGTAGTGATTGATGATGGTGATTATGGTAGTAGTAGTGATTGTAGCTCTGTATGCTCCCTAAAAGCCACAAAGTACTCTTCTATCACGCTTTCGCTCGCTCGCTCTCTCTCGCTCTCATATATATATATATATATACATTTTGTTCTATCAATCTATCTCCTTCCATATATCCATTGCAGATTCCTCTACCCCATGTCAATAAACAGATACACAAACTCCTCTTCTATTAGCTCCCTTCCATGTTACCTAACGCGTCTTATATCTCGGTGGGTGAATGTGTAGGACATTAATAGGCGCATTAAATCCCCTTAGCTTGACTCTCAGTAAGACTAAGGAAGTGATGAAGGTTAGAGGGACTCGTTAAGCCGGAGTCACACGAGTCGTTTTTTTTAGCAATTTTTACGGGCAATTATGGTCTGGCAGCTTCAAAAATTACACTTTATCAGAATTCAACCGCCTAACATACTCTACCTTCAGTCTAGCTACCGATTCCAGGGCAAAAAAGTCCCGAAATATAACGAGAAAAAAATTGCTCATAGAAAATTGACGGAAAAATCGCTCGTGTGACAGCGGCTTTATAGGGTTCGTACAAGGACAAGGTAGTCAGAATCAATATATTGCCGAAAATATATAATAGTAGTGACACGCAATTAGCCATATTCCAGTTACACCTAACGCTATCTGGATCCCTTGGTGGTACTAAAGCCGGTATCACACGAGCGCTTTTTCCCTCAACATTTATGTTCAACGCTGGTCTGGCAGCTTAGGAGGTCAATATATTAAATATTTCGGTTACCTTAATTCATCCACCATCAGTCTAGTTTCCGATAGCCTACCAGTGTAAAATATTCCAGAAGTGTTGCCATAAAAATTTTGATTATCGAATGTTGACTAAAAAAGCGCTCGTGTGATACCGGCTTAAGTAGAAACATGCACACAAACACATGTTGGAAATTACGGATTCGACGCAATTTTTAGTCTGGCAATTCACGCTATAGGCAAATTTATTTGGGAATGAGATAATTCTCTCATCTTTAGTCACTCATATTATGACGATTATCATAATCAATACACGATAATATATAGTATAATCATTAATACTTCTATACATTTCAACAGAGATACCAAACGTGTACATTTTGCTTACATACGAATGCGACAATGCCGGCAAGACCTATGAACTGCAAACTTATATTTCTTAACAGAACAGTCTCAATAGAAAGTTTGCCATTGTTCTCGTGGGCGTACAACTATCTATTATGATTTGTGTACTTCTGCATATAATTAATTAGTGTAGTAAGCCCATAATTACATTAACAATCGTTTGTGAAGTGTTCTGTATCGACGAGATTTCCACTGCGTGAGCAAACATTCCGTTCATGCAAGCGATAGCGAGCATACAACTTAGGAGGAATCTGCCTTCGGCTGGGGGATTTTCTTTTCTTTTTCTACAGCAAAATGTACAAATTAATCTCGAAAACGGATTTTTTGTTAAAGCTTGGGGGAGGTCTACGGAGAAAACAAAAATAAATAAATATAGGCTATTATTAATTAATAAATATAGGCTATTATTAATTAATAAATATAGGCTATTATTAATTAATAAATATAGGCTATTATTAATTAATAAATATAGGCTATTATTAATTAATAAATATAGGCTATTATTAATTAATAAATATAGGCTATTATTAATTAATTAATTAGTTAGTTAATACAAATCTCCCCTTAACCCCTTCTGTACCACGGTCTGTTGTATATGGCTTGTGCTATATTTAGACGATTGTGTGCAGCTTAAGAAGGATCTGTGGTAGTAAATAGGGTTAAGTGCGCTAGTTCGAAGCCTGATAATTGCTGGAGGCCCTATTTAGATTGAATAAAATCGCCTAATAATAGCCAGAATAATGTTAAAAGGACGTCGCCAGTACAGAAGGGGTTAAACCGCTCCTGGTGTTCGTTACTGATGCAGCAGGTATCGTGGTGTGCATCGTTTATGGTCCGTAATGTGCGTCTGATATAAGCACCAAGGTATGTTGATACGCACTTGATCACATAGGCTATTCTGGCAGCGAACGTCTTCCTGGCCACCCTGTGCATCATGAGTAGATCCTTAAGGGGATGGTGGCCATGTTTTTGGTCTATTAATGTATATATTCAATTATTTTATATTCTTTTCGCTAGACCTCCACCAAGCTTTAAAAAACACCCCTAGACCCTCCTTCAAGATAAATGTGTACATTTTTCGATAGAAGAATGTCCCGGCCGACGGCCGGTCCCTCTTATATTACAGGCTCGCTATCGCTCGCCAGGATAAAATCGACACTTAAATTGCACGAAAGATCTAAAAATTGATGACGAAATGGGGTGAAAGGTGTTAAAATCGTCAAACTAATGAGCCTAACGTCTAATAATCTCAAAACAAATGGGGTTAAACATGAGGGAGAAAGGTGTCCAGAAAAACGGCCCATTTCCCCTTAAGTCCTTGTGTGGGTGGGTACGTTAGACATCACACTCATTATTACAGTTTTAAACCCCTAGGATGGTCAAGATTAATTCCCAAGCTGAAATCGTCTATATACTAGTGTAAGGTAGAATATAATTGCAAATATAGAAAAGGATTATGTATGGTGTCAACTTCATAATCTGACGCTATAGCTTTTCCATTAGATATTACAAATTTGGTTACAACACTTAAAAGCTGTATTGTGGTAAACCATTTGTAAAATGTCTTACTTAAGAAGCATCACGTCAGTCAATAAACCATTTTTATTGTTTCTATATTGCAACTACTCCGGAACTTTTAATCAGCAAGAGTAATCGTACTTATTTTCGTGCCATGCTGGATAGGCTAGTTACAAGTTGGCGAACTGTACGATACACTGTATATAACTATAAGTAAGTATGGTAGTAAAAAAGGGTTAAGCGAGATAGTTCGAAGCCTGTTAATTGCTGGAGGCCCTTTTTAAACTGAATAAAATCTTATAACTGTGGCTAATATAGAAGTGTAATATCAAAGGTCTATGGAAAGTACTGAGAATATACCGGTAATGGAGTAAATGTTCAGTTGCTGGCAGCAGTGAAGAGCAGCTGTGCGTATAAAGGATCAACAGAGCGAATTTTTTCATCCGAATTTTGGATTATAGCAGGGGTGTGTGATGTCCCCATGGTTGTTCAAGATATACATGGAGGAATTCATGAAATAATACAAGAATGAGCAGTGGAAGGCAGTGAGTGGAAATTGTCTGTGTTGTTGTGTGCTTATGATACAGTGCTATTGATTGATGATGAGTGAGAGTTGCAGTGTTTGGTGAATATGCTTGGCACTGCGAGAAACGGATGTTGGATGGCAATGTCTTGAGTAAGTGATGGTCTTTGAGATGAATGCAGTCAGAGTGTGAAGTAAGGTTGAATGACCAAACAAATAGGCAACAAATATAGATAAAACAAGCATAAAAAGACAGAAGCCTGAAACGTACAATGGCCTACATCAGTAACTAGCACACATCTATATGATAAACTTACGATCGTGAACGTAGAACGAGGAAAAACATTCACTCGGATGTGTTTAAAGGGCGTTTCAAAATATTTGGCCTACCGTACGTGTTCATTACATTTTTATCACGCTTTACTGCAGGCAACTGTACGACGCTATACTGGACACACACACATAATAATAATAATAATAATAATAATAATAATAATAATAATAATAATAATATTACGATACGATGGCTAGAGTAAAGTTAGGAAGTTAATATAGTTGTTATGATGTGGAGGAATGGGGATGTTTGTATGGAAGATATTTTGGAGGATAAACTGGGGGGGTATTTGAGATTGGTATACTAGACGAAGGTAAATTTAGAAATATGAAGTACAGCAGAAGGTATAAAGTTTCTGGGATCAAGCAAAATACTCCATTGATTTTATAATAATAAGATCTTACATAATATGGCATTTCATCTGAAACCCTCTACTTTCAGTAACCGTATTTATTAGCTCCTCGCACTTACCTTTATTGTAGCTGAAGTAGAAGGGGCGTTGGTTTCGATGTCTTCTTTCGGGATCACTTCTCGGCACTGGGATGGGTCCTTTCACTCTCAGGGGAGGCTGTCGTTAAGTTTCTAAGTCACTAATATTATTCACGTGGTTCTTTTATCACAATCATCGCCATTGTTGTGTTTTCAACTTTTCAATGTACACTGTTTAACAGTTTCATATTTATCTTACTGTATATCAACTAGTGGGGATCTGCATACTTGTTGTTGCTTGCTTTTCCTCTTTCAACCGGTTGTTTTAGCCTAGTACTTGTCCTTACCGATCCACCTTCACTATACAGTATGTTTTAAGTATATATTAAGAACAGTAACTTGTCCATGTTATCGGTCCTAGCGGTTTACAGTACTCGAATGTTGTTTTAAATTTCACTCGGTTTACTCGGTTTCATCATGTTGTTATATTTACTAAGCATTGTCCAGTGTCAGTCCGTAACTCTATTTGGTCCGAGGTCTTGCGGGATTTCCCGTTTATCTCCATTAGTTTGGAGACTTTAAAACGTTACACACCCCAAGGGCGAGCTCGTATGCACCAATCGAACAGGGAACCCAGGAGAGGCTATAGGCATGTGGTAAGGAGTCGCTAGAACACCTGTTTAATTTTCTTGGCCTCATCATTACCACCACCACCATATTTACCACCACCACCATATTTACCATCATTACCACCACCACCATACTGTATTTATCACCATCATTACCACCACCACCATACTGTATTTATCACCATCATTACCACCACCACCATACTGTATTTATCACCATCATTACCACCACCACCATACTGTATTTATCCCCATCATTACCACCACCACCATACTTACCATCATCATCATTACCACCACCACCATATTTACCATCATCATACCCACCACCACCACAACCATCATCACCATCATTACCACCACCACCATATTCATCACAATCATCATTACCACCACCACCACAACCATCATCGTCGAGGTATATTCCAGTTACAGTCGAGTCATGGTCATGCATTAATCGACTTACATTCGAGTCATGTTCGTCTCTGTCGTCAATCTGTCAATCTCTCGTGACTATCAGGTTACATTCGGGGTGGGAATTTATGAGCTTGAAGGAAGTCTGGGAAAGCGGATTTTGTTATAGCCTAGGGGACAAACTAAAATGCATTGCTCGAAAATAGCTAAGGAAGTAAATCTTCAAAAATAATTAATCAAAATATCACAAAACCCACAAGACCTCGGACCAGATAGTGTTAAGGCGGAGTCACCAGAACGTCTTTTCCTGCACATTATGATCGTCAACAATAGTCTTCACCAACACGGAACTATTTAACGGAGGTATGGGCGACGGAATTTATATGTCTGTACTATCTTGGTATGTCTTTACTGAATGGTGTACTATTATTGTCTTTCACTTGTTAACTTTGTCCAACGCAACGTCTTTTATCGGCTCGTTAAGGAGAATTCGCACGAGCACTTTTTCCAGCAATTTTCAATGAGCTTTGTTTTTTCTCGTACTATTTTGAGGCTCTTTCGTATTGGCATCGGAAACTAGACTGCAGGTAGATAATATAAAGTGTCTGAATTTTGACATTTCTGAGATTTTCAAGATGCCAGACTATAATTGTCCGTAATAATCGACGGAAAAATGTGTAGTGATGAGTTTCTCGGTATTCCACCTGGGAGGCATGGAGTTTTTTCACACACACTGGTAGCCGGTACGATTTCCCTTGAGCAAGGAAATGGCTAATAGTCTTTCAGTAATATAGTCTATTTTTCCTCAGTATGTACAGCGCTATTGAATCTCAGAGCGAGGGGTAGAGATATGGTGCTTAATAAATGCACTGAAGATTATTATTATCATCATTATATTTCCTTCATATTTTGTTCATCTTGGTGTAACTCTTCAATATTTCAGATAAGATGTCTTAATCTGTTCTAACACCACGCCATTGTCTACTGATGGAGCAACTTGGCTTAACTATACATACAGATAATTATATACCCCTTTCTATATATTATGTCTGTTTTCCTTTCCTTGTATTACCGCCAAACGTTTTTGCTTTGGAGTTGGAGTATTATTCACTAACATTTAAAGTCACTTAAAGTCAAGGCATTTAAAGTCAACTATTTTTAAAGCTTCACGCCACTGATTTACGAACCGTATTTAGTAGCTTCATATTGGTCACTTCACTATGAAAACATTGTATTTAGTAGCTTCATGTTGGTCACTTCACTATGAAAACATTGTATTTAGTAGCTTCATATTGGTCACTTCACTATGAAAACATTGTATTTAGTAGCTTCATGTTGGTCACTTCATTATGAAAACATTGTATTTAGTAGCTTCATGTTGGTCACTTCATTATGAAAACATTGTATTTAGTAGCTTCATGTTGGTCACTTCATTATGAAAACATTGTATTTAGTAGCTTCATGTTGGTCACTTCAGTATGAAAATATTGTATTTAGTTGCTTCATATTGGTCACTTCACTATGAAAATATTGTATTTAGTTGCTTCATATTGGTCATTTCACTATGAAAACGCTTATCAAACCTTCGCAGTGTTTCATTTTTGTGTTTGTCATCGTCCAAGGTGCAAACAGGTTCTGAAAAGAATAAGAAAACGATATTAGTATAAACTCGTTCAGAATATGTAAAAATGGCCATATACTTAATTATAGAGACATCCTATAAAACAAAATTAGTATACTCATTCAGAATATGTAAAAATTACCTTATACTTCATTTTAGAGACATCGTATTGATTAAGCGATTAAGTAAATATAATACACTTATTAATCACGATATGTGTAATTGGACTTTCAAATCGCTTGGTGCATCTGTCACATGGGGGAGGTGGTCCGGGAAAGAAAAAAAAAAAACAAAAAAAATCCCTTCACCCTTTCCGTACCGGCAACGTCTTTTTTATTGGATTACAGCTACATGTCGACGATTTTATGAAGCTTAGGAAGGATATATGGTAGCTAAAAGGATCAATTGAGCTTTTAATTGATAAACGTCCTTCCTAAGCTGAATAAAATCGTCTAATATGTGCCTGGATCCAATGCAAAGGAGATCACCGGTACTGAATGGGTTAACCCTTTGAGTAGTAGGAGCCGTTGGCAACAGTGTATTATGGCTAACAGTAGACCATTTATATACAGCCTGGGAAGGACCTCTACAAATCCAAGGCCAAACTCGATCTTAACCCTTTGAAGATTATGACGCACATTTGAGTTTAATCTGGCTATCATTAGACGATTTTATACAGCTTAGGAAGGATCTGTGGGAATGCAAAGGGTCCAGACAATTTCAAAATGAACCCTCTGACTTCCTTAACCCTTTCTGTACCGTCAACATCCTTTTTTTCTTTATTCAGGCTACTAATAATCGATTTTATTCAGTTTAGGAAGGATCTCTAGTAATTATAAAGGTTCTAACTATCTCAATCAACCCCTTTAACTAGCAGAGATCCTTCCTAAGATGCATAAAATCGTCTAAATATGACTAGAATAAAATATAACAGACGTCGCTGGTACAGAATGAGTTACACCTTTCCCAATATAAATAAAATCGTCTAACAATATCCAGAATATAATAAAGAGAACGCATCCAGGGTTCAGTCTTAAACGAGGTCAAATTAACCCACTCCGACATATGACGCGATTTTGAGCCTATTGGGGATACTTTAAAGCCTTTGTTACCATCAGGGGTATTTAGAAACCTTTAGTTTAGTTACTTCAACCGCTGCAGTTGTCTTTGAGTTAGCTGTGGGCAGAAAACTAATTTTGGAGAGGTAATTATAAGAGTGAGAGAACTCTATTTCTTATTGCTAATCTGGCAACCTCTGCGTCATATGTGCGTGAAAGGGTTAATTGTACAGCATAGTCATTCATAAACATGCTTGGACCTCTTGTATTCTTATGCAAGTTCAATCATCCATTTATGGTATATAATTTGCTTTATGTTATGTGATAGATGTGGTACTTCTCACTTATTACTGAACCATATTTAATGATCTTTCACATACATATACTCGGATCTATTCTCTAGGCCGTAACGGAGCCTTTTTTTTTTCAAATTTGGCCCTGTGCGTCACGCCACGCTCCTCTGACTTATATTCAGCTTGGGTTTGTTATCATAAGGTGTTCTAGTAATCTGGACCACGATTGTACTATAGGCCATTTAATTTCAGCTGAAAATTTGACAGTTTACTCTGGTAATCATTTGTCATTAGTTTACAGCTTAGAAAGGATCTGTGTGAATAATAAAGGTAAAAATCTCGATTAAACCTCTGACTTCTATATACTCTTCCTAATCTGACTATATCTATCTATCTATTACCGGACGCCGTGATCCCCAAAGGGGTGGCCACGAATGAATCGCCCCCATGCATTTCTGTCCCCAGTCAGTTGACGCCCCTCCTCCCATCCAGCACCGCTTTCACGCATATACTTCTAGCTCCATCCTTCCACCTCTCTCTCTCTTTGTCCTTCCACTTCACTCTTGTACACTCTCTTACTCATTCTCTCGCTCCCCATACGTTCCACATGGCCGAACCATCTCAAGGTGTTATTTTTCACTTTCCAGCACATCTACATCCACACCACACCGCTCTCATACTTCCTCATTCGTCTGGCTACCCTTCCATCTAACTCCGCACGCACTTCTCAAGTAACTCATTTCCACCCCTCTCACTCTTGGTTTGTGTCTCTCAGACGTCTATGCTTCACTCCCGTACTTCAATGTCGGGATTACCACACTACCATGCAAGGACTTCTTTACTTCCATGCTGACCACCTTATTTCTTGTTACTGCTTTCAGCATTCCTACAACCCTCTTCCCCTGTTGCACCCTCTCCCGCACTTCTTCACCCATACTCCCATCTTTACTCAACACACTGCGAAAATACTTGAATGAGCTGACATTCTCCATAGCCTGACAGTTCAACCTCACCTCACACTCTGTGACTGCACCCCTTTCAAAGACCATAACCTAACTCTTCCCCACATTTACTTTCAGATTCCGATTTTCACACACTGTTCCAAATATTTACCAGGCCCTGCAACTCCCATTCACTATCACTCATCAAACAGCAGTACAGACAACTTTCACTCATTTCCTTCCCTTATCAGCGGTACACAAACATCCACTGCTCTTCCTAGTATTTCTTTCATGACTCTATCCATATACTGTATAAATTGAACAACCATGAGGACATCACACACCCTTGCTTTAACCCAACATCAGATGAAAGAACTCGCTGTTCATTCTCCACATGTACCGACGCCTTTGAACCCTCTTCGCTGCTTTCAAAAATTTGCCAGCTACTCCATATATTTTCAGTACTTTCCACAGACCTTCTCAATCAACTCTGTCATAGGCCTTCTCCAAGTCCATAAAGGCAGCATACAACTTTTGTCCCTTCTCCAGCTATTTCTCCACAACACATTTCAAGGCAAAAATCTGGTCTACACATCCTCTTCCCTTCCTAAACCTGCCCTGCTCATCACCTACCCATTTATCCTTTCTCGTTCTCACTCTCTCGATCACTACCCTACTGTACATCTTCCCTACTATGCTTAGAAGACATATTCCCCGATGATTACCACACACTCCTCTTTCCCCTTTACCTTTATACAGGGGGACTATTATGCCTGTCTTCCAGTCATCAGGCGCACTTCCCTTCTCCCATGCTAGTTTACACATTTTCCATACCCATTCAATCACTATCTCACCACCATACCTCAGTATTTCCCCACACACTCCATCTATTCCTGATGCTTTCCCCATCTTCACTCTTTTCAAGGCTTCACACACTTCTGACCTGATCCCCACCTCCTCCTCCACTACTTCTCTTCTTCTCCCTCCCATACCCCATCCAACTCTGAATAAAGTCTATAATAATAGCCAGAAAACAAGCAAATGCGTAATCGTATCTTCTAAGAGTAAACTAGGTATTACGAACATTTTGTAACGAACTAAGGTACTAATTATGAAAACTTGGCATTATTGTGAGGCAGAGATGTAGTACTTTCATATTTTGTCATTAACCCTTTGAGCACGATGACGTAATTTTCATATTCTGGTTACCATTGGACGATTTTATATAATTGTTATCTACCTCTAGGACTCAAAGGGGTAAATACGATCTCAATAAACCCTCTGAATAACATATGTCCTTCTTAAACTGTATATAATCGTCATATTTAAGCAAGAATCAAGGTAAATAGACGTCATCATGCTGAAGGGGAGTAAATACGATCTCAATAAACCCTCTGAATAACATAGGTCCTTCGTAAACTGTATATAATCGTCAAACTTCAGCCAGGATCAATGTATAAAGGCGTCATCATGCTGAAGGGTTAAGTATCGATAAATCAGCTGCTAAGGGATTTAATTTACCGTCAGCTGTAAACAGACTATAGGGCCAGACGTATACCCTCTATCTGTACTGTACCCTGTTCATTATAGGTAGGCTAGACATCTTAACTCTTAACCTCTGTAACTAAACCCGTACAATACCAGAGATGTCTCTTTTATTTGATTTCAACAACATTTAGACGATTGTATGAAGCTCAGAGAAGATATATGGTATCTAAAAGTATGGATTGAAATAGTTCGAAGCCTATTAATTGGTAGAGGTCCTTCCTAAACTGAGTATAATCGTTTAGTAGTAGCCAGGATAGTTAAAAAGTCGTCGCCGGTACAGTAGGGGTTAAAAAGGACTAGAAATTGAGTAAATTTTTCTACCAATTGACAAGAGTCAATTAGGGAATAGGTGTAGAATTTTTACAGCCCATTTTCTCTAGAAGTTGAAAATAAGTTATTACCTAACTGTAGTTTTGGTCAAGCTTCGTGCTCTACTTCCATAATTATATTGTTCAACATCAAGAGGTGTTTGTTAATAAAGTGTCATTATTATTTGTTCTTGAAATATATGTGAAATATTACAAGTACCCTTCCATGTTATGCTTCCGGCAGCACAATGGGCCCTAGGTTCTTAATTAAGTTAACTGGTAAAGAACTATCACCATCCCCAGTTCACTAGCTACAAACTACATCGAAATAATGATAATGATTAATGTCAGGTATTTTTATTAAGCGCAATTCCTCTCCTTTGAGATTCAATAGTGCTGTAACAGCCATCAGAGACCAATACCCATCACCTAGCTCAAGCAAGACTGTAACCAACCAGGGTTAGTGGAAAAATCTTCACACCCAATAGCGGCGCGATTGCTCGACTCCTGGGTAGGAAGTCAATACACTATCCACTAGACCAGCCGGCTGGCTGGTTTTGGTCTTAGATATTAGAATTTAACCCTTTCGGTGCGGTGAGATCTATAGGTAAGAATGCGCCTTGGCGGCTAATTACCTGCTAATTCTGCTCAATATGCATTGCCCTAGCGCCATATCTGCAGGCCAGACCGAATTCTAACGAGTTCTAATAAAAACATTTGGTTTGAATTCGTTCGTGGCCACCCTTTCGGGGATCACGGCGTCAGGCAATAGATAGATAGATAGAAGTCTTAATTAATTTATTAATTCCAAGTCACGCAACCTTGAAAATATGGAAGGAAAGTTTCCTCCCACTGGCCTTGCTCAAAACCAGTCACCAAACATATTTCCCATCTATATCTTCCATCTTCATATTTTACGCTCGGTTAACTCGCTAAAATAATTAGTTATTTTATCAACTGTGTTTGTATGAGTATGAGTTATGGCCTGTAACATAAAATGAACCTGACATACATACCTGGTATATAGCTGTCACAAATAAATGTAGAAGTTACACTGTGTTATTTGTATTTCAGCTTCTAAAACACCTCTTGCTTGGACACACATACTCCCTTAACTAATGCTTGGAGAAGACTGATATATTATTGTTGTTGTTGTTGTTGTTGTTCCCTAAGCTGCCTGGCCGAACAGCCCCGAGTCCTTGAGGAAGGCCACGGCCACGGTCTGGCTTTCCCACAGAGCTCTCAAATAGTGTAAATTGTGTTGTTGGCGTAAGTGGTTGTGTGAAATGCAGTCTTCTATGATGTGTTTTATGGTATGGGGTGCGGTGTTACAACCCGGGCAGGTGTCGACGACGGAGTCATCCAGTCTCTTCTGATAGCTCAGAAGAGCTGGATGGTGTCTGCATCTCACCCTGGCCAGGTGGACTCTGTCCTCGCGAGGAAGGGAGGATTCAGAAGGATGGATTTCGGGAGGTCGTGCTTGCAGCTGCGTGTTGTCTATGAGTGAGTGGATGGAACGGCGAGTGATACGAGTATGGATGTGCTTCCGGAAGTTGGTTTGGGGTGGGCAGGGAGGGAGAGAAGACAGTTGTTGTTGTTGTTGTTCCCTAAGCTGCCTGGCCGAACAGCCCCGAGTCCCTGAGGAAGGCCATGGCCACGGTCGGGCTTTCCCACAGAGCTCTCATTGAGTGTTGATTGTGTTGTTGGCGTAAGTGGTTGTGTGAAATGCAGTCTTCTATGATGTGTTTAATGGTATGGGGTGCTGTGTTACATCCCGGGCAGGCGTCGACAACGGAGTCATCCAGTCTCTTCTGATAGCTCAGGAGAGCTGGATGGTGTCCGCATCTCAGCCTGGCCAGGTGGACTCTGTCCTCGCAAGGAAGGGAGGATTCGGAAGGATGGATTTCGGGAGGTCGTGCTTGCAGCTGCATGTTGTCTGTGAGTGAGTGGATGGATCGGCGAGAGATATGAGTATGGATGTGCTTCTGGAAGTTGGTTCGGGGTGGGCAGGGAGGGAGAGAGGACAGTAATTGTGTGTGATACCGTGTGCTGGGTGTTGTTTTGATATTTCTTGGTGTCTGTGGGTGTGTTGCCATGTAGTTTAGTGGGTGGTCTTGGTTTGTGGAGGCTGCTGCCAGAAATTGAGTGCCTCTCATGTCCAGATGGTCTTTGACTTTGAGGATTTTGGTTTCTTGATGTAGGTGATCTGTGGGTGCAGTAGCTGTGCAGCCTGTAATGATCTTCAGGGCTTTGTTTTGAATAGTCTGTAAGGTCTTATGATGTGTTTCAGCTAGGTTAAAAGCCCAGGCTGGGCTTGCGTATTCCATCACTGATCTTTTGTATTGTTTATATACTGTGGTGGTGGTTTCTTTGTTGTGTTCAAATTTCGTGTGGGCAAGTGATCTGAGGGCGTTAAGTCTGGGTGTCAGTTTCTTTTTCGTGTTTGTGGTGTGCTGTTTGAATGTCAGTTGGGTGTCGTATGTTACTCCTAGGATTTTGTGTGTGTGTGTGTGTGTGTTAGGGGTGTGTTGTTTATGTTGAGTCCCGGGACGTAATCGTGCTCTCCTGTCCAGCTTGTGAGGAGGGTTGCAGTGGATTTAGCTGGGGCTAAATTGAGTCTGTTTGTAGTGCACCATTCATGTAATGTGTCGAGATAGTCTTGAAGGAGTCTTGTTGCTGTGTCTGGGTTTTGGTGCGTGCTTGTGAGTGTTATGTCGTCTGTGTAGGAGGCTATGGTTATTTTGGGTGAATTTGGTGTATTTATATCATGCATGTACAGATTGAAGAGTGCGGGCGACAGGACGGATCCTTGCGGGACTCCGTTTGGGAAATTTCTAATGCTAGATGACTGACCGACAAAAGATACGTGTGCACATCTGCATGCTAAGAAGTTGGCCAGCCATCTTTTTGTGTTGTTGTGCATGTTTGTGTTGTAGATTTTGTTTGTTAGGTTGTGGCGAGGGATGGCATCGAAGGCTTTACTAATGTCAAGTGTGGCAAGTACTGATCTGTGTGGTGGTCTAGCTGAGTTGATGCCGTCAAAAGCTCTTTGTGTAAGATCTGTAAGAAGTGTTGTTTTGTTTTTTAAGACAATGAAAGGAGGAAGGAAAAACACAGATAAAACAAAAAGGTTCATGTGCCTAAAGGCATCCTCCATTCATAAAATGTTTGTAACAACTGGATTTAAACTTTTGTAGATTGTAAGTTTGTGGAAAGCAACTCGAGGGAAGTGAATTCCAAAGAGTAGTAGTTCTAGGGATAAATGAATTTTGATAAGCAGAAGTTCTGCATTGTGGAGGAGAAAGTGTAAATTCATGGGCGCTCTCAGCTGCCCTAGTTCTACGGGGAAAGATATGGAGAGGCGGCACAATTGAAGCAAGTTCCTCGGAACAATTGCTGTGAAAATATCTGTAGAATAATGCAAGGGATGCAAAGTTTCTTCGTATGGATAATGTAGGAAGGTCCTGTGTGATTGCAGGGTTATTGATTAATCTAATAGCTTTATTTTGAATTTTGTCCAACTGCCTCAATGCAACCACTCCACTTCCACTCCACAGAGGTGAACAGAAAATCCATCTGAGAACGCACATGACTTTTATATATTACGGCCAACTGCTCGTCAGTGAAGAATTCTCTAACTCTGTACAGGAGTCCCAGTTTTTTAGAGGCATTCTTAGCAATGCTTCTAACATAATGTGTCCAGCTCAAGTTAGTAGTTAATGTTACACCGATAATGTCAATACTAGGGGAAGTGGGAATATTTACATCATTAAAAAATATATGGGAGTCAGTGAGATTCTGTCGGTTAGAAAATTGAATGTACTGTACTTGGTTTTCTGTGCATTAAAGGAAACTAGATTCTTTTGTCCCCATTCATTAATTCTAGAAAGGTCCTGGTTCAGAGAAATTGCAGTGTTTATTTTTGAATTTATAAGATCGGGTTGGGTGAAAGAATTGGTAAATGTGAAGGAACTGTGGTGTTGAGTCATCTGCGTAAGAATGTATTGGATTATGAGTGGTAGATATGAGATCATTGATATGAATGAGGAACAGAGTTGGGGCCAAAACTGATCCCTGGGAAACACCAGCAATTATTGAGTCAAATTGAGAATAAAGGCCATCTACCATTACACATATTTTTCTGTTATGAAGATAAGAAGAAATTAGTGGAACTAATGATGCAAGGCCATAGTGTGACATCTTCGACAATAAGGATTGATGCCAGACTCTATCAAATGCCTTTGATATATCCAGTGCTATTGTATGAGTTTCACCATGTTGGTCTGTAGCTTGGTTGATTTGATGCGTAAGAAGGCAAAGAATGTCTGCAGTTGATCGACATCGTCTAAAACCATATTGCCTATCACTGATTAATTTATTATTCTCAAGATGCTTAATAATGTGATTATTTAATATAATTTCAAAGACTTTGAAGTTTGTGGAGTGCAATGGCCTGAAGCCGTGCTGTGTTGGAGAAAGGGGTAAGCCAGGTGTCATCAGTTGTAGTACAAGGCGCTCTATGACTTTGGAGGGGGTGCAAAGGAGTGTGATAGGGCGGTGTGAGGAGGGTAGCGTGGGGTCTTTGTTAGGTTTGGGGAATGTGATAATGATACCATGCTTCCAGATGTCTGGTATTGTGTTGTGTGAGTAGCTGTAGTTTGATATGTTAGTGAGTGCTTGTATGCCTTGTGGTCCCAGGTGTCTGAGGTGAATGTTGCTTATGTTGTCTAGGCCACAGGCGGGTGAGAGCTTGAGATTGTTGATGATATGCTTTGTCTGGTTGTTGGTGAAGGGTGTATAGTCAGGGTCTGTGGGGAATTGTCTTTTGCGTCGGATAACACATCGGTCGTCTTTGTGGGGTTTTAGGTGACTGACATGAGAGAAATGATTGATGAGAGTGTTTGCTTGTTGTTTACGTGAAGGAGTAGAGTCTGTTGTTGTGATTGCAGCATGTGATTGTGTTGTGTTGCTGTTGGAAAGTGTGATGCTGTTTAGTGTTTTGTAGAGTTTTTTGGAGTTTGTTTTGTGATCGAGTGTTTGTAGGAAGTTATTCCAATTTAGTGTTTGTTGTTCTTGTATTTTGTTGTTAATCTGGATGTTGAGTGCTTGAATTTGTTGATTGATGTCTTGTGTGTGGGGTGCTGGGGAGTGTTTCAGTGTGTCGCATTGTATGATGAGGTTTTGAATTTCTGGTGAGAAGTTGGGGTTGAGTTTTTTTATGTTACCTCTTGGAATGTGTTTCTTGTCGGCGTTTTGGATAGTCGTGTTGAATGTGTGTACAGCATTGTTGATGTTAGTGATGGGTGTACTGTTTAAGGTTTCAAAGTGTTGTTCTGTCTCATTTGTGAAAGCTTCCCAGTTAGCTCTTTTATAGTTAGTGTAAGTGTGTCTGTGGCTAGCTGGGGTGAGTCTTGTTTTGGTGGTGATAATGATCGGGAGGTGGTCTGAGCCTAAGGTTCTGACCACCCTCCAGGATGTTGTGGGGGCGAGTTCGGGGGAGCAAAAGGTGATATCAGCAAATACTGATATATTGTAAATATATGTGGCAAGCTTGGAAGCACCTGGAAGCATCTGGCATTAAGCGGACTGGTTGGTCCAACCAACTTGGCCGTTAATAACAAACCGTACGGGTATGTCGCCCGCAGTATAGGCCTTTGTTACATAGCACGTACCAGTAAGTCGACTGCAGTGATTGGGTTAAAGTTAGTAGTATCCAGTAGCTTTTAAGTGTCCCACCAGAACCAGACACGCATCTTGTGTGTACATTACTATGCTTGGTTAATTTATTAAATACATACTGATGCAGCAGACTCCTAGTACGCCACTAGATAAAACATAAGTCTGGAAAGTCCCTATGCCCTGTAATAATAACATAAATATTACTAATACTAATAATCGAATAACATGCTCCCCTCTCACCTTGAACAGAAGGTGCAGAAACTGGCAGCCCCAATGGCCCATCTCAACCCAGAGCAGATCCGAGACTAGAACACTTCCGTCTAAAACATACGCCACGGAACAAGTCTCGCGGGTAGGTAATTGTGGGGGCCGTGTTAAAGACTCTTAGCTACACCTAGGGAGTATGTGGGGTACAGGGCTTGATGATGATGATATTTTTGTTGTTGTTGTTATTGCCGTGTTAGAGATTCTTAGCAACACCCAGGGAGCATTGTGGGTACAGGGAATGAGGGTGCTATTCTTTGTTACGCCGTTGTATAGATAGCAACCACCAGAGATGTACGAGGTACAGCACTGGATTATGGTGTAATGTGTTTTCTTGTTGTTGCTGGCTTTGCCTTTTTATGCCGAGCGAGAGATTCTTAGCAGCCACCAGAGATGTGTGTGGTAGCGTACAGGACTTTGATGCTGATGTTTGTTCAAGCTACTACCGCTGGTGTTATTCCTGCTATTGTAGTCCTTGTTGCAGTTGCTAGTGTTGTTATGGTTCTTGATACTGAGGTTATTAATGTTATCATTCCTCTTGTCTTCTACAGTTTTTGTCTGACCCGTCCTCCTCGCATTCAACCTGAAATATATAACAATATCTTAACATATAGAAACAATATGATCATCTAAGAGATTTATTTGGATGTTCAATAATTCCCTGAAGTATCTCCCAATTTATGTTGCATCTCGGTTTAATTCATATAATAATAGAATTTTTGTTGAAATTGTAAAATTATCGTAGATAATGAGAAACACTATCGTACATCGTACCAAGGGTAAACTTATCGTACATGTACGATAATTATCGTACATATGGCAACACTGGGTAGACTGTCTCTCATGCCGGTCTCTCTCTGCCTCTCACAGCAGTGTTGCCAAGCGAGCGAGTGCTACCAAATAGCGGGTTTCCCGCGTTTCACTGGCACCGCTGCGGGTGAACCAGGCCACCTACGAGGCCCGTTCTGGTCTCATTTTGAAGCTATTTTCGCCTAGTTTTCGGCAGAATACAGTTCATTTAATGCAGATGCTTGATTTATCATTCAGGAGTGCCTGAATATGCCCTAAATAGCTCAAACATAGCCGCAGCCAATGGGTTAATTAACCCTTTCACATCCTTATGACGCAGAAGTTGCCAGATTAGCAATAAATAGATTACTCTCACTCTTATAATTACCTCTCCAAAATTAGTTTTCTGCCCACAGCTAACTCAAAGACAACTGCAGAGGTTGAAGTAAATAAACTAAAGGTTTATAAATACCCTGGACGGTAACAAAGGCTTTAAAGTATCCCTAATAGGCTCAAAAATTGCATCAGGATGCGAGAGGGTTAAGTTAACTGGCAAAGAACTATCACCATCCCCAGTTTACTAGCTACAAACTACATCTAAATAATGGTAATGATTAATGTCAGGTATTTTTATTAAGCGCAATTCCTCTCCTTTGAGATTCAATAGCGCTGTAACAGCCATCAGAGACCAATACCCATCACCTAGCTCAAGGAAGACTGTAACCAACCAGGGTTAGTGGAAAAATCTTCACACCCAATAGCGGCGCGATTGCTCGACTCCTGGGTAGGAAGTCAATACACTATCCACTAGACCAGCCAGCTGGCTGGTTTTGGTCTTAGATATTAGAATTTAACCCTTTCAGTGCGGTGAGATCTATAGGTAAGAATGCGCCTTGGCGGCTAATTACCTGCTAATTCTGCTCAATATACATTGCCCTAGCGCCATATCTGCAGGCCAGACCGAATTCTAACAAGTTCTAATAAAAACATTTGGTTGAATTCTCCCTATAAGTCTTAACCCTCTCACGACCATAGGACGCAGAGGTTGCCAGATTAGCAATAAGAAATAGATTACTCTCACTGTTATAATTACCTCTCCAAAATTAGTTTTCTGCCCACAGCTAACTCAAAGACATCTGCAGAGGTTGAAGTAAACAAACTAAAGGTTTATAGATACCCCTGACGGTAACAAAGGCTTTAAAGTATCCCTAATAGGCTCAAAAATTGCGTCAGGATGTGAGAGGGTTAATTAATTTATTAATTCCGAGCCACGCAACCTTGAAAATATGGAAGGAAAGTTTCCTCCCACTGGCCTTGCTCAAAACCAGTCACCAAACATATTTCCCATCTATATCTTCCATCTTTATATTTTACGCTCGGTTAACTCGCTAAAATAATTAGTTATTTTATCAACTATGTTTGTTAGACAGTATGAGTTATGGCCTGTAACATGAAATGAACCTGACATACATACCTGGTATATAGCTGTCATAAATAAATGTAGAAGTTACACTGTGTTATTGTATTTCAGCTTCTAAAACACCTCTTGCTTGGACACACATACTCCCTTAACTAATGCTTGGAGCAGACTGATATATTGTAAATATATGTGGCAAGCTTGGAAGCACCTAGAAGCATCTGGCATTAAGCGGACTGGTTGGTCCAACCAACTTGGCCGTTAATAACAAACCGTACGGGTATGTCGCCCGCAGTATAGGCCTTTGTTACATAGCACGTACCAGTAAGTCGACTGCAGTGATCGGGTTAAAGTTAGTAGTATCCAGTAGCTTTTAAGTGTCCCACCAGAACCAGACACGCATCTTGTGTGTACATTACTACGCTTGGTTAATTTATTAAATACATACTGATGCAGCAGACTCCTAGTACGCCACTAGATAAAACACAAGTCTGGAAAGTCCCTATGCCCTGTAATAATAACATAAATATTACTAATACTAATAATCGAGTAACATGCTCCCTTCTCACCTTGAACAGAAGGTGCAGAAACTGGCAGCCCCAATGGCCCATCTCAACCCAGAGCAGATCCGAGACTAGAACACTTCCGTCTAAAACATACGCCACGGACAAGTCGCGGGTAGGTAATTGTGGGGGCCGTGTTAAAGACTCTTAGCTACACCTAGGGAGTATGTGGGGTACAGGGCTTGATGATGATATTTTTGTTGTTGTTGTTGTTATTGACATTGGTGCTGTTATTGCCGTGTCTTAGCAACACCCAGGGAGCATTGTGGGTACAGGGGATGAGGGTGCTATTCTTTGTTACGGTGTTGATGTTGTTCTTGTTGTTGATGATGCCGTTGTATAGATAGCAACCACCAGAGATGTACGAGGTACAGCGCTGGATTATGGTGTAATGTGTTTTCTTCTTGTTGCTGGCTTTGTCTTTTTATGCCGAGCGAGAGATTCTTAGCAGCCACCAGAGGAGATGTGTGGGGTAGCGTACAGGACTTTGATGCTGATGTTTGTTCAAGCTACTACCGCTGGTGTTATTCCTGATATTGTAGTCCTTGTTGCAGTTGCTAGTGTTGTTATGGTTCCTGATACTGAGGTTATTAATGTTATCATTCCTCTTGTCTTCTACAGTTCTTGTCTGACCCGTCCTCCTCGCGTTCAACCTGAAATATATGACAATATCTTAACATATAGATATAATAGACGCAGATAGAGGTTATACAAACGTGCTTTTGTGGCTTATAGGTGTGTGTGTGTGTGTGTGTGTGTGTGTGTGTGTGTGTGTGTCCCCCGAAATGGTCACAACCAGAACGGCCAGTCATGTAACCTAATATTGCAAGTATTAAAGTTAGCCAAACTGAACCTAATTTAACTTAACAAATCAACCCAAATGTTACCTTAACTAACTGAACAGAATCAAGCGTAGCCTAATCATACCTCCAGTAGCCTATGCCTTGGTAGTTGCCGCACTAGTGAAAAGTATAACAAATTACACTATTCCCAATCATACAATAAGGTCTGATCACTTATATAATATATTACTCGATTATTTCTCATTACCAAACTCAACTTAACCCTTCCCGTAGGGCGTCTTTTTCCACTTAATTCAGGCTAACAGTAGATTATTGTATTCAGCTTTGGACGACCCTCTACGGATCATGAAGGTAAGTATATCCCATTTAACGCTCTGACTTCCAAGATTCCTTCCTAAGCTAATCAAAATCGTCAACTGATAGCCAGAATACAAGGAAGAAACGCGTAATTAACCTGCTGATGGTTATGCCGCGTTTTAAGTTTACTTACGATTTTATTTAGGGTAGGAAGCGTATATGGCAGTCAGGGTTTATTGGGCCAGTCTTTGCCCTTTTAACTCACAGATCCTTCCTAAGCTGTATATAATCGCGTAATGATAGCCAGAATAATCCTCAAGGTTAGGCTACAAATACTGAAAGGGTTGAGATAAAAACGCCTTGATGTAACACACCTTGTATATTGCTAGCTAGTTTAAAGAGGTTTTTGTTTTGTGTTTTTCTGAATCCCCTTCTCCCTGGGATAATCAAGGAATAGTTTCTCATTATAAAAACCTCAGGAATAGGTTCTCATTATAAAAACCTCAGAACCATTCGTAGTTATATAATTTGTCTAGCCCTTATGTCTGCGGTGGAACCTGATTATGAACGTGCGTCCGGACAGTGGTGCCGGCTAGCTCCTGGCCAAGAAATTTATCAAAGTTCTCATCAGCTTAAACTACCGAATATAATGCTTGTTGCGTTTAAGAATACGAGATAAATGGTATATTAATTCATTTGGCACTGAAAGTTGAAACATTCCATTACTGGTGTGTTTTCAAAATTAAAGATAACCCCGTTTAACGGTCCTCCTCTCGACTATTGCCGATTCAGCAATTTTTCCGCTAGATGTAGAGGTATTTAGTTCAATCTAGCAGTACAATTTTACTCCCAGTGACATTAATGTTGGCGATATTCTGAAGATTTGAGTTATTTCCAACGAAATTCTAAAGATTAGATCATTATTCTAGCGATTACATTCCCAGTTAGTTACTATCTAGCGACTTCTGAGAACAGATCTAGCGGTATTTTGGGTTTGGATTTACTCGGCATTAATAAAGAAAAGAGCAATATAATAATTTTCAATATGAAGGAAGCACCAACACAAATAGAAAACATATCTGAGAAAGACAGTATCACCTATTTGGGAGTGAAGGTATCAAACAAAAGAACATGTTTCAAAGACTATATAACTGAAAGCATCAGTAAAGCTAACAGGCTGGCTAATGTAGCTTACAGTGTAGTAGAGGTGCTGTAATGGGCTCCTAATAGGCAAAACCTTCTGGAAGGGGCTAGCACTACCATCAATATTGCATGCCTCTGAAATCATAAGCCACACCCAAGAAGATATAAATAAACTGCAGAGAATTGAAAACAAGGTTTACCGAGCTATCCTACAAGTGCCTAGCTACATAGGCACTGAAGCCCTATGAGGAGAAATCGGAGCCTCGTCGAGCATTGCACGAGACATTAAGTCCAAGATTCTCTTCACAAAACATGCTCTAAAGGAGAACCGAAATGATCTGATGAGAGAAATATTCCTCCAAGAATTCAACGAAAACAAAAACAGATGGACAGTAAAGCTCAAAGACTACATGAAAATTGTCAATATTAGTCTTCACCAAATAGAACGGTTAAAGCCTGAGGAATTAAAAAAGAGGATCGATGGATGGGACACAGAAAGATGGAGAAAGGGAATGCAATAAAAATCAACACTAAACATCTACAGAAGATTCAAGCTGCATATAGAGGAGGAGAAGCGGATAGAAAACAATCAAGAAAGTACTTTGCTGAATGCTGACCAGAGCTCGAACAAATACTCTGAAACTCAAATGGAGTTTGAAGAGTTTGTGCCGGATCTGTAACGCGTCTCTGGCTCGAGCAAATACCAGTCGTCTTATTAGTAATGTAAGTATAATGATTTAAATAGCCTAGGCCTACTTGAACAATATTTGCATAACCTATTTGTGTTCTCTGAATTCATATAATGACCCTAGCCTATTAGTAAAAAAGGATGGGAGTCTAATAGGTACAAATGAGTCTTGTAGATTGCTTAGTCCTAAGGGTAAAATCTGGAAGAAGTAGATTACATCAGGCCAAAGTTGACTTAAAGTCGTACTAGGCTAGGCTATTCACAATCGAAGAAAACGGTACCGGTATCCAAGGTTTAGCCTAGTAGGCCTATTCTCTATTATACGGTATATCACTCAACCAGGCAAGGTTATATATATATATACCGGTATATATATTAAAATATCAGGAGAAATGCAACACCACGCCTTCACCATATAATTATACAGTACGGTATATAGGCTATATATATATATATATATATATATATATATATATATATATATATATATATATATATATATATATATATATATATATATATATATATATATATTAAATAGAGAAATGCAACACCACGCCTTCACCACCACCAAGCGATTTTCCCGCACTTCCCACCACACCAAGATGTGCCAGAGTAGCTGCCATAGATGTGACACGCTTTCTCACAAATGGCAGGCTCGTTTTCGCTTCAGGAACAAAAAATAACAAAAAATAACAAATAAACTTAATGGCACAAAAGGTCTTAAAAATTAGGCGAATATGTTTGTATCAAAACTAGCCTAATGGGGCTAAACATGAGGGAGAAGGGAGTTCAGAAACATTAAAAGAAAATATCATCCAGGTATGATTCTGTATTGCACTTCAGTATACCGTACTGTATATTCCCTGCCAAGCTCAATATAGCCTACACTAATATACCTATTCAATATTTCTAGCTAGTTTCCGAAATGTTAAGAGGTATTTAGTTTGCTCCCTAGACCTCTAGCCTATCAAGCTTTTTAATTTTTCGGTAGAAAAATTCGGCCGGTGTCCTAAATTGCCTGAAATGTATACAGTAGGCCTACTATGGGTTTCAGAGGCCGTGTTACATCGTTTTTCGGGAATAACTTCTTAACAAACAGTTGGATCAGTAGGCTATGATAATTTGACACAGGTTTTTTCACACCGTACCCTAATTTTCGTCAATATAGTGCATTACCAAAAGTGTAGAATTAAGCCACTTGTCCCTGTGTCATGAGATTAAAGTCACACATTAATGACACAGAAACGAACAAGGCTACCGTGGCTTACCTGTGAGAACCACCAAACCATTATTGCTCCTCCATCAAACACGGTAGTTATCAGCCACCACCCAACCCTACTATCACCTTTAAATTCTAGTTATCTGTCAATATCAAATATAAATATACAAAAGATGTTTTGTTGTTTTTGTATATTTATATTTGATATTGACAGATAACTAGAATTTAAAGGTGATAGTAGGGTTGGGTGGTGGCTGATAACTACCGTGTTTGATGGAGGAGCAATAATGGTTTGGTGGTTCTCACAGGTAAGCCACGGTAGCCTCGTCCGTTTCTTCGTCATTAATGTGTGACTTTAACCTCATGACACAGGGACAAGTGGCTTATTTCTACACTTTTGGTAATGCACTAGGATATATTGACGAAAATTAGGGCACGGTGTGAAAAAAGCTGTGTCAAAATATCATACTGATCCAACTGTGTGTTAATAAGTTATTCCCGAAAAACGATGTAGCCTAACACGGGCCTCTGAAACCCATAGTAGGTCTATATTGGTTAAGAAATGTAGCGAAAAGTCTTAAAATCGCCAAACTAATGGGGCAAACGTCTTTAAATCTAAACTTTTGTGACTAAACATGAGGGAGAAGGGGGACCAAATGAAATACAAAATCCTCCTCAATGTAGCGAAGAATAATGGTAACGGTAAAAAATTGCCCTGGTCGAAGGAGTTCTCACTGTCTTGATAGTGTACATTTAATGGTTAGTACGCAGAATTTCGTTGCGAGTATCCTAGGTTCGAATCCTTGGAGTACCACAAGTATTCATTAGTTTCTTAATAAGGTATATTTGTAAGTAAATTGGCGAGTTGGTGATAATGAAATTACAGGCTCGCTATCGCTTGAAAAAAATGGAGCGAACGTCTTCAAATTTCAAAACTAATGGGACTAAGCATGAGGTGGAAGGGGGTACAGGAATACAAAATACCTTCCCTTAAACCTAAATAGGCCTATTCGATATTAACAATCAAAGATGGTGATTGGGTCCGATATCTTATAACTTTTGTGTTTTCAGTTCGAAGCTTAATTCCCCTTACTAACACCTTAAAGTAACTCACCTCGCATATTTCTAGCGATTTTACCCCTCTAAAGTCCAATAAAGCCACCAATACCGCACTAAATAAAGAAAACTGTCGAGAACAAAGATGGCGCCGCCGCCCCTGGCCAAATATGAATTTCCCGCCTAGCGGCCTAGTGTCTCGGTGACGTCATCATCAGCAGCGTTGCCAATCTAGCGACTTGGAAGCTATACAGTACTCGGTTTCTATCACTAGCGGAAACAAATTATCCCTTAGCACCGTTTTTATATATACCTAAAGGACAAATCAATCCCTTAGCAGTTCATTTCTGCATACTTTAATATTTACAGGCATTATAGGAACTTCCCGCCCAGTGACTTGGTGACTATATTAGTTTTCTTTCACCTAGCGGAAAATGTTATCCCAAACACTGTTTTTATGGATACCTAATGGACAAATGTATCCCTTAGCAGCTATTGGTTTCATATGGATCACCAACGCGTAAGTCGTCTAATGAAAAGAATAAACTGTCAAAATGCGTCATGATCTAGAAAGAGCTAGGCTTATACTAGTTTTATACTAGTTATCCCTTAGCGGATTTAGCTATACGTAGCCTAATGGCAAAATTAATGCCTTAGCAGCTCATTTCTCCATATTTACAGGGAAAATATGAAAGTACTATAATAGTAGCCTAGGCCAACGTCTCTAAATCATACCAATGCTTGGCAAGCGATAGCTAGCCTGCAATTTCAGAGGAACAGGTCTTCGGTCAGGGCATGTAGGCCTATATTTTTTTTATCGAGCGAACCTCTTGAAATCTCAAACATTGAGGGAGAAAGAGGACCAGAAAAAAACATATAACCTCCCCTTAAAACTAAGTATTTAATATTAACAATCAAAGATAGTAGGCCTATTCTGGTCCGATTCCTTATATAACTATAATTTCACATTTTGAATGTTAATTCTCCCTAATTACCCCTTACTGGAACTCACCTCGCGTAGTTCCAACGATTGTACCCCTCTAAAGTCATATAAAACCACCAATACCGCACTAAATATAGAAAACTGTCGAGAACAAAGATGGCGCCGCCGCCCCTGACCGAGGTGCGACAAATATGAATTTGCCGCCTAGCGGCCTAGTGTCTCGGTGACGTCATCATCAGCAGCGTTGCCAATCTAGCGACTTTGAAGCTATATTAGTTTTCTCTATCACTAGCGGAAACAAATTATCCCTTAGCACCGTTTTTATATATACCTAAAGGACAAATTAATCCCTTAGCAGTTAATTTCTGCATACTTTAATATTTACAGGCATTATAGGAATTTCCCGCCCAGTGACTTGGTGACTATACACCTTTTCTTTCACCTAGCAGAAAATGTTATCCCAAACACTGATTTTATCGATACTTAATGGACAAATTTATCCCTTAGCAGCTATTTGTTTCATATGTATCATCAACGCGTAAGTCGTCTAATGAAAATAATAAACTGTCAAAATGCGTCATGATCTACAAAGAGCTAGGCTATACTAGTTTTCTTTCACCTAGCGGGAAATGTTATCCCTTAGCGGATTTAGCTATACGTAGCCTAATGGCAAAATTAATGCCTTAGCAGCTCATTTCTCCATATTTACAGGGAAAATATGAAAGTACTATAATAGTAGCCTAGGCCAACGTCTCTAAATCATACCAATGCTTGGCAAGCGATAGCTAGCCTGCAATTTCAGAGGAACAGGTCTTCGGTCAGGGCATGTAGGCCTATATTTTTTTTATCGAGCGAACCTCTTGAAATCTCAAACATTGAGGGAGAAAGAGGACCAGAAAAAAACATATAACCTCCCCTTAAAACTAAGTATTTAATATTAACAATCAAAGATAGTAGGCCTATTCTGGTCCGATTCCTTATACAACTATAATTTCACATTTTGAATGTTAATTCTCCCTAATTACCCCTTACTGGAACTCACCTCGCGTAGTTCCAACGATTGTACCCCTCTAAAGTCATATAAAACCACCAATACCGCACTAAATATAGAAAACTGTCGAGAACAAAGATGGCGCCGCCGCCCCTGGCCGAGGTGCGACAAATATGAATTTGCCGCCTAGCGGCCTAGTGTCTCGGTGACGTCATCAACAGCAGCGTTGCCAATCTAGCGACTTTGAAGCTATATTAGTTTTCTCTATCACTAGCGGAAACAAATTATCCCTTAGCACCGTTTTTATATATACCTAAAGGACAAATTAATCCCTTAGCAGTTCATTTCTGCATACTTTAATATTTACAGGCATTATAGGAATTTCCCGCCCAGTGACTTGGTGACTATACACCTTTTCTTTCACCTAGCGGAAAATGTTATCCCAAACACTGATTTTATCGATACTTAATGGACAAATTTATCCCTTAGCAGCTATTTGTTTCATATGTATCACCAACGCGTAAGTCGTCTAATGAAAATAATAAACTGTCAAAATGCGTCATGATCTACAAAGAGCTAGGCTATACTAGTTTTCTTTCACCTAGCGGGAAATGTTATCCCTTAGCGGATTTAGCTATACGTAGCCTAATGGCAAAATTAATGCCTTAGCAGCTCATTTCTCCATATTTACAGGGAAAATATGAAAGTACTATAATAGTAGCCTAGGCCAACGTCTCTAAATCATACCAATGCTTGGCAAGCGATAGCTAGCAATTTCAGAGGAACAGGCCTTTGGTCGGGGCATGTAGGCCTATATATATTTTTGTTTATCCTCCTTAGACCTCTATCAAGCTTAATTAAATACTACCAAGACCCTCCCCCTCCCAAGATAAATTTCTACATTTTTCGGATCTCACTAAATTACAAGCTCGTTATCGTTCGCTATGGAAAAACAAAAAAACAAAACGAACCTCTTGAAATCTCAAACATTGAGGGAGAAAAAGGACCAGAAGAAAACATATAACCTCCCCTTAAAACTAAGTATTTAATATTAACACGCAAAGAAGGGTGGTATTCAGGTCCGATTCCTTATATAACTATAATTTCACATTTTGAATGTTAATTCTCCCTAATTACCCCTTACTGGAACTCACCTCGCGTAGTTCCAACGATTGTACCCCTCTAAAGTCATATAAAGCCACCAATACCGCACTAAATAAAGAAAACTGTCGAGAACAAAGATGGCGCCGCCGCCCCTGGCCGAGGTGCTACAATTATGAATTTCCCGCCTAGCGGCCTAGTGTCTCGGTGACGTCATCAACAGTGGCGTTGCCAATCTAGCGACTTGGAAGCTATACTCGTTTTCTATCAGCGGAAAATTAGCACCGTTTTTATTTGATACTTGGTGCCGTTGTAAAGGCTTATCCCTCAATACTTCATCTGATCTGATGGACAAATTAATCACTTAGCAGTTCATGTATCCATTCTTATAGGAAAAAATATGAAAGTCATGGCCCTGATTAATAGTAATGCCTGGTTTTCACAATTAGCAATACATTTTGGTACAAATGTGTTTGTATAAAAGCGGAGTAATCTAATGCGAGTACGGTACATAGACAGCTAATTGACACACACACACACACACACACACACACTCACTCTCTCTCTCACACTAGATTTACAGCTACATACCGGTACATTTCAGGCCTTCAATTTCGTAAAGACATAATGTATTGCATCCCTTTTTCCCTCAACCTTCATCGACAACTTTGGATGGCAGTATATGAGTTTAGGGGGGGGGGGACCCTCTTCTTCATGCTTAGCCCCATTAGATTTTAAGGCATTCGCCCCATTCGTTTGGCGATTTTAAGACCGTTCGTGCAATTTAGGCGTCGATGTTCTGGCGAGCGATAGTAGGCCCTAAGTGTGCAATTTAAGGGGAGCATTTTTCAAGGTTGAAAAATGCACACAAATTAATCTCGAAGGGGGTGTCTTGAAAGCTTGATGGAGATCTAGGGAACAAACTAAAAGTATACGGGTATATATATATATATATATATATAATTAATTATATATATATATAAACAACTACCCCCCTTAATCATTGTTACTAATAGCCTATTCTACCATTTGTCTGTAGTCAAGTCATTATATGTAGGCCAAAAATCGTGATCCATAACCTCTGTAGCTCAAAAAAGGCTAGAGCAAATTGGCTGTAAATGTCCACACCTATTCCCCATCTAATGATAATGTCGGGCAGGTTGGAAGAGAGGTATCCTGATCAGAATTTTCACATCCGCTGATGGTCGAGTGGTTACGGTGCCCAACTCTTCCAAATCTACTTGAAGAAATTGGGTTCGAATCCTGGTCAGGATACCCCTCTCTCAACCTATTCCCTAGCTGACTCTTCCCAAATGGCAGAAATATTAGCTCGATTAGGCCTACTGGAGTCCATTTTGAGTTATGAGAGAGAGTTGTTCTATTCCTAGTCGTGATCTTATGTATGAAAGGAAACTTAGTATGAATGAAATGCGAATGTACAGAAGGTGGCAATTTGGGGGGCTCCCAGGGCGAAACAAAGGGGGGAGGGGGGGGGGGGTGCACTATGTCTCCTGGAAACATGTAGTGCAAACAACCACGCATGGGAATGACACATAAATGAAGAAACGACCTTACTCATAATATATAAAATCATATACCGGTAAGTGGTATTAATATATTTGTCTATCTCTCAAATTTGCCCTCGTTTCTTTCAGTTCGCCTCTCTCTCTCTCTCTCTCGTTGCTACGTAATCTTAACGCACTAACGTTATTCCACACACCCCAAAATACATCCTTCTAAAGAAATATATTGTGCCGTTTTCTCAAGGCTCGCAAATTTAGATAACATGTGTAATCATCTAATCAGCGAGAAGTTTAGTTTTTACCCTTTCAGTTTAATTTAACTATTTATGGCTATTATTAAACTATTGTTCGTACAGTTTAGGAGGGACTTCTATCTAAAATCTAGCCCAATTATCTCTTTAACCCCCAGGTATTTCCTAAAGTGAATTGCGTCGTCTAATGATAGCAAACATTAGCTGAAGGACAGTGTTGTATACTGAAAGGGTTAAGTGTTTTATTTAACCATTACAGACACGCACACAACTATTATTTAATTCAGGGGCCTATTACTGTGATTAGGCTATATTGTATTATCTTTTTGGCGAGTCAGGCAAATATGCATGAATCCCACGAAAAAACATGCATGCACACATAAGCAGCACTCATCCTAACACACACACACACACACACCCACACATGCAAGAGAACTCCACCCAACTCCACACACACACACACACACACATGCAAGAGAGCTCCACCCAACTCCACAAACACACACACACACACACACACTTCCTGCTGACACATAAAGGGTACCGTACGACCATTGCTTAATAGAAGGAGATGGTAGAGAGAGAGAGAGTTTTCTTTTTATATTAAACGAACCGAAATAAGATATGAGACGTGAACAAATAATACAGGTAATGTCAAGAGCATAAATAGCGAAGCACCCGTTTATACTAGTTTGGAACGCAAACGAGACAAAACAACATATTAATATAGCCCAGATGCCTCAGAACTTGGCCGTAAAGGTTCAAATATGCGAACTGGTGTACACTGAATGCTGAAATATTTACGAAAACAGAACGTGGGTGTGAATCGGCCTTAGAACACCAGACATGTAGTATGGAACTAATGACAAGATTGCGTAATTCACGGAGTAATTACACAAATATAAATATATGAATAGCATCTAACGTCAATAACATTAAAGTCGCCACTCCATTAATATCGCCTTCTGTCTTAGCCTACAAACCACCAACATTCCTTCAAGGCAACAATATTCACTCATTTCTATTAATTTTCACGACGAAACAAACAGGAACACAAGGAAGGTAGTGTTATAGGGGTGATGATTTATCTAGTGTGACTTTTGAGTATGCAGTGGTTACTTTCCTGATATTTTCGTTAGCGACACAATAGTCACAAAACTATATATACCATGTTAACGTTTCATACTTTATAGGATACTATACCGGTACTCAAACATCTACGGAAGTTAATTCGGATTATATTCTTTTAACGTATTTATCAGGTTACCAATAGCGCTTTAAAGTGTGACCTTATCTATGTATCTATCTAACACATAATCTGTCTCTCCCCAGGTGCCCAGATGAAGGCAGTGATGGAGGTGGAGGCAGCTTGTCCACACTTACACCAGCTGAACGTTTCCCAGGTGGTCTACTACCCTTGGCGCTTCATTGATGCTCTATACTTCGCCATGACCGTCACCACCACCATCGGTAACTATCTACCTATCTATATACTCTATCTACTATCTACTACTATCTACCGTACTCCAACAAAAAACAAATGGGGGGGGGGGGTCGACTCGAGACAGAGCCCGAACAGGGACAAAACACAAATAAATACATCAATCAATCAATCAATCAATCAATCAATCACACATCGGTAACGAAACTCAATTTGTTGTTGTTGTTGTTGTTGCTGTTCCCCAAGCTGCCTGGCCGAACAACCCCAAGGCCCCGAGCAAGGCCAAGGCCTTAACCGACTACTGTAACTACACTCACTTTTTTTGTAAACCCTTTTAAGATCAGATGACGCATTTGTTGTTTTCTGGCTATTATTAGTCGATTTTATTCAGATTAGGAAGGGTATATGGAAGTCAGCGAGTTAATTGAGATAGTCTTTACCCTTATAATTCCCACCGATCCTTCCTTTACTGTATAAAATCGTCTAATGATAGCCAAAATAAACTGAAAATGCGTCATAACCTTCAAAGGGTTAAACCTCGTCGATATGTTTACTCCCTTAGCATCTCATGTATAGATAATTAATGGAAAACTAGAAACTATGTCTCTAGATATATAAAGATATTTGGCTATAAAGCGTAATTATATCTGAGTAATTATGATGGGAGCAAGGCAATTTCTCGCAGCTTAAAAAAATAGACTGTACACATTATGCTACATTGATTACACCATATTGTGCTTTAATTTCGTTTAATATAGAATGCCAATGCTATCACTTAGCAAGGTACCTGTACCTTTAAAACAGCATTATTTATATCACATCATGTACTGTGTATGTGTGTGTTTGTGTTCTGTTATTTCTGTTTGGGCTCTGTATCTAGTCAACCACCCCCAGCTACTGTATGGGGTATGATCCTGAGAATACTGTATACATACAGTACATGTTAAATTGTGACCCTATTATTTTGGGGCCAAAACGTAATGTTATTGCTAACCAAGACCTAAATACTGTGATTCTACACACTTGCAACATGCTTACCCAATAGATTCTAGTGACCAAAACTATAGTATATATATATATATATATATATACGGTATACTTATTTATATATACACACACACGCACTCATATACTTATTTATTTTATTGTATATTTAATGATATACATACTGTACATAGTTACCGTTATACTGAACATTTGTTTTATTGTTGCAAAACTATATGCTAAAATCTAAGCTAATTTATAGTTTTACTTTTATTTCCAAGCATCACTCGGAAAATAATAAGGTAAGTTCAGTAGGAGGTTTCCAGGAAAGAGATGGTATCATTAATTTAAAGGAAATGACGCCATGGTTTTAAGGACTCCTCCCAGCCATATGTAGGAGGTGACTTGCATCAACATTTATTAGCCACTTTATGATTCACAAGCTTTTTATTACATTGTTTATAGTAGCGAGTTTTCTTGGACAACACCTGTGCTTAAACTTGTCTAAATATAAACTAGTTACGGTATTAAACCCTTGAGGATCATGACGCATATTAGCAAGTGTATTCTGGCTATCATTAGACGATTTTATTCAGCTTAGGAAGAAATTGTGGGAGCTAAGGAGATAATTGAGATAGTACCGTACTTACCCCTGTGATGCCCGCAGATCATTCCTAAGTTGTATAAAATCGTCTAATGATAGCCAGAATAACCTGTCAAAATGCATAATAATCCTAAAGGGGTTAAGGGATGTTCTGAAGGTAGCGATATAATATAGATGATGAAAAGGTGAAGCCAAACACTGAATTACTGAAAAAAATCAAGAACTATAAAGATATACAGACTACAGAAATTAAACTGTACAGAGGTAAGACTGTATATAGATAGGACTGTACAGAGGTAAGTGTATAGGTAAGACTGTATGTGGAAACAAATTGTAGAGGTAAGACTGTATATAGATAAGATTGTACAGAGGTAAAGCAGTTCAGAGGTAAGACTGTACATAGACAAGACTGTACAGAGATAAAACTGTACATAGACAAGACTGTATATAGATATGGCTGTACAGAGGTACGCCTGTATATGGTTAAAACTGTACAAGGCAAAGGAAGAGAGAGAGGTAAGACTGTACAGAGTAAGACTTGTCAGAGGTAAAACTGGACAGCGATAAAACTACAGAGGGGTAAATACGATCCCCATAAACCCTCTGAATAACATAGGTCCTTCGTAAGCTGCATAGAATCGTCTGACTGTAGCCAGCACCATGAGGAAAAAAGGCGTCACGGTGCTGAAGGGGTTAATATAGGGTGTTTCTCTAGATCCAGCTATTCATCACCGTCCATTCATCGTCTCTTCCTCGTCGCCACATAAATACTAGAGCTGCTCCGTGTTGTTGTTGTTGTTGTTGTTGTTATTGTTGTTGCTGTTGTTGTTTTTGTTGTTGTTTTTGTTATTGTCGTTGTTGTCGTCGTTGATGTTGTTGTGGTTGTTGCTGTCGGTGTTGTTTTGTCGTTGTTGTTCCGTGCAGCCACCAACAACTGGAACAACGTGAGCGAGATGTAACTCACACCTCTGCAAAAGCAACACAGTCTTTCATTATCACTTGCTTAGTTGGTGTTCTAATTATTTTGTGTAAGGTATTTTATTGTTTGTTTTTGCGTTGTTTTGTTATTTTTTGCCAAATCGTTTAACCCCTTCATCACGACGTACGACCCTCTCTCTCTCTCTCTCTCTCTATATATATATATATTTATATATCTATCTATCTCCCTCTTTCTCTCTCTCTCGTTTAGCTACCACAAATCCTTCCAAAGCTGCACAAAACCATTTAAATAGAGCTAGAAGAAAGTAATTAATAATGAATACAACGCCCGCATTGAAAGGGTTAATGAATTGACAGATAAAAACACAGATAGACAGACAGACACAAAAAAGACGGGAGAAGGGGGAAGGGGTAATGTATTGACAGATAAAAAGACAGGCAGACAGACAGGCAGACAGACAGACACAAACAAAAAACGGGAGAAGGGGGAAGGGGATAGGGATAAATGATGAGGCTAGGAATAGAGAGAAGTGGGGGCGAACAGACAAAAAAAACAATAACAAATAAGGTAATAAGAAAAGGAAAATTATCATGGGAGGGAAATAAATACAATACAAAGGGGTTAGAATTACGTTAGGAGAGAGACATAATCTTTGCATTTACTTAAGGGGGTCACCTGTTTTTTTTTGTTTTTTTCTCCTTTTCTCTCTTTCCCTGGCTTGTATCCATTCGACCCCATTCAGCCAACTGTTTTAAGACGTTTATCCCCATCCAGGTGTCGATTTCTTCCTAGCGAGCGATAGCAACCCAGCATTGTATGGAGAAATCCGGCTTCGCCGGAGACATTTTTCTATTGAAAAATTTACAAATTGGCTTGCTCTCAAAACAAAAAAATATATATGCTGGCTGGCTACCGCTTACCAGGAAAATGTTGACACCTGGATGGGGTTAAACGTCTTAAAACAGTAGGCAGAATGGGGCTGAATGGATACAAGCCAAAGAGAGAGGGAGAGAATGAGATAAAAAGCGAGGTGGGCTCCCTTAAAACCTTTCTACGCCAGCAACGTCTGTTACATTTTATTCTAGCTATATTTAGACGATTTTATAATGCTTAGGAAGGATCTGGGGTAGTTAAAAGGGTTGATTGAGATAGTTGGAAGCCTTATCATTGCTAGAGATCCTTCCTATACTTAATAAAAACCATTAATAGTAGGCAAAGCATAATAAAAAAAAGGATGTCTTATGTTCTTATAAACAAATTCGTGAACAATTTATTAAAAGAATGAGAGAGAGAGAGAGAGAGAGAGAGAGAGAGAGAGAGAGAGAGAGAGAGAGAGAGAGAGAGAGAGACCTGGAGGGTGTTGTCTGCAGTGGCGACAGATTTTTCGGGCCATGGAAAAAGCTCTTATTGTCTCTTGCTGAAGTTACCTCCTAAGGGTATTACTACTCTCTCTCTCTCTCTCTTTCTTTCTCTCTCTCTCTCTCTTATGTAATTTGTTTAAAATGATTTTATTTTATGAACAGCCATTGTAGATTTAATGGAAATAAAATTCATAATCATAATCTGAATCTATCTATCTATCTATCTATCTATCTATCTATCTATCTATCTATCTCTGTCATATGACGGTCAACGCGAATTGAGGGTTAACGGTGCTGCGAATGGAAATATATGTTTAAGAAAACAAGAGAGTTACACAGAGTTACACAGATACTCAGACCACACAGACCTTGCGGGCCCAACTAAGTGGTCCGACCTTAATACTAGACAGGGACAGTTTATAGTGGAAGAATAGAGAGAGTGTGAAAGTGAGTGAGTGAGAGAGAGAGAAGCCATTAAAATAAGGAGGTTGCTCATTTTAGAAAGAGCGATTATATAGAAGAGGAGAGAGATTAGCGAGTGAGTGTGTGTGTGGGGGGGGGGGGGTAAGTAGCTGGGATTATAGAAGGCCCTTGATAAACTGCTTAACCTATTATTCTGGTCCCTAGTCATTCCGGCCGCGAACCAAAACGGCCGCGTTCGCCATTGTGAGGCAGCCTGGAAGTATATTACAGTTGTTTGTGAAAGTTCACTTGCGAATTTTAGGCTATAAGGAAGTTGGAGCCGTGAACATCGATATTTATGAGAAATGCGATGATAATAATGTAGGTTTCTGATGGATAAAGAGTATGATCAATTTAGTGTTATGCATTTATATATTATGTATTATGACCGTATATATATGTATTATGACCGTATATGACCGTATATATATATGTATTATGACCGTATATATATGTATTATGACCGTATATATATGTATTATGACCGTATATGACCGTATATATATGTATTATGACCGTATATATATGTATTATGACCGTATATGACCGTGTATATATGTATTATGACCGTGTATATATGTATTATGACCGTGTATATATGTATTATGACCGTATATATATATGTATTATGACCGTATATATATGTATTATGACCGTATATATATATGTATTATGACCGTATATGACCGTATATATATATGTATTATGACCGTATATATATGTATTATGACCGTATATATATATGTATTATGACCGTATATGACCGTATATATATATGTATTATGACCGTATATATATGTATTATGACCGTATATATATATGTATTATGACCGTATATGACCGTATATATATGTATTATGACCGTATATATATGTATTATGACCGTATATATATATGTATTATGACCGTATATATATATGTATTATGACCGTATATATATGTATTATGACCGTATATATATATGTATTATGACCGTGTATATATGTATTATGACCGTATATATATGTATTATGACCGTATATATATATGTATTATGACCGTATATGACCGTATATATATATGTATTATGACCGTATATATATGTATTATGACCGTATATATATATGTATTATGACCGTATATATATATGTATTATGACCGTATATATATATGTATTATGACCGTATATATATGTATTATGACCGTAATTCTGCTAAATATCGAAGTCTACACCTCCAACTTCCTTATAGTCGGCAATTTAAACTACTATTATTTACCAAAATAATCGCGATAACTATCATAGAATTAATACATTTACGAAACCTAACCTTTACCCTAGCTTACCTTACCAAACCAGCCTAACTTAATTAAAGGGAGACATTTAGTTTGTTCCCTAGACCTCCATCAAGCTTAAAATTACACTCCCTTGAGTCCCTTTCAAGATAAATTTGTAAATTTTTCGGTAGAAAATTGTCCCGGCCGAAGGCCGGTTCCTCGTAAATTACAGGCTCGCTATCGCTCGCCAGGATAAAATCGACACCTGAATGGCACGAAAGGTCTTAATATGGGGTGAAAGTTCTTAAAATCGCTAAACTAATGGGGCAAACGTTTTATAATATCAACAGCAATGGGGCTAAACATGAGGGAGAAAGGAGTCAAGAAAAAAATCCCTCAAGTGGAGATCTCCCCTTAAACAAAATCCAATCTTCAACTACCCATCTGAAGGCAAGTTTCAAGAACAAATGTTGAATGTTTATGGATAGTTATATTACTGTTTACAAATTTCCCCACTCCCTCTTTCTACCCCCGCGCCTACCCTCCCCAATACAAAATTTAAATAAACAAAAAAGCGAAAACAAATCTCCGCTCGATGTATTCTAGGCCTTTTCCCCTCCCTAACAACCCAATTTCCTATCGGTTGGGAAGAAGGCTGGAAATGGAAATATTATATATACTGTGTATATATATATATATATATACATTTTCTTATGTTCTTATGTTCTTATATATATATATATATATATATATACCGGTATATATATATAATATTTCCATTTCCATATATATATTGTATATATATATATTATATATATTATATAAAGGTTATATATATATATTATATACCGTATATTTCTTCAAACCTTTCCTGTTCCCAATAGTGAACAAATAAATACAAGTCCGTTGCTGGTACCGAAAGGGATAACAAGGTAATTAGAGAAAGAGGTAAAGAATATCCCCGTCCCAGAGGGTAGGCTAATCGGATAATAATTGTTCTACTTAGAAGATTTAAAATATCGCCATAAAAATGGCAACACTATTCTAGGATGCCAACAATGAACTTCCTGACTTTGTATATATTCTGTGAGTTGTCTAAAAAATCTGTCTGTCTCTCTGAAGATGGGTACAAAACATAACCCGAAACGTTAGAAAATAAAGATTCATAGCTTTTCCCTGTGTTTTCTCCTCCACCCAATCCGTCTACCTGTCAGTATGGAACATACACATATATATATATATATATATATATATATATATATTAACTTGAAATGCCGATCTTAATTTCCATCCTCGCGTACTTGTGTGTGTGTGCGTGTGCCGGAAGGGGGGGGGGGGGGGGAGGGGGTAAGGGGAGGGGGAGAGAAGGGGAAGAGTCTGGTGGATACACAACCACCAAGTGGGAATAGAAAGACCCATTTATCCTGAGGCTGACAGTACTAACGACATCTGCCGGGGGTCAGGTCAAGGTCAGGGTTCGGGGGTAATTTCTTGTCATTGGTCATTGGTTCCCTTTATTTAGCCAAGCACCCCCACCTCTTCTAGCCAGGCTCTTGAACCGCCGCTCTTCAGACTATTGGTGACTGCCGCCGACTACACTACAGTGACCAAGATATACAGTACTGTATATCTTGACAGTGACTACACCTCTTCCTGTGTCGGCCCGTCTACCTGGCAACAACAAGCTCCTTCAGGATATATCAGAGCAAGGGTAGGAAGGAAGGGCTACATTCATCACCACGACCCATTCTAGTGATTTTGGCAGTTAACCTCACATCACATAAAGACAGTGATATCATGGCGTGTGGCGGAGGGCTGGATCCACACAATCCACCCACCTACGCCACCCCATCGCTCATCATCCCCTACAAACAGAAGACCAGGCTAATCGAGCGAAAGAATAAAACGATGTATGCTTTCAGCCTGAAGAACGTTCCAATAGTCATTGCCAAATTCGTGAACAAGACTTGCGTGGCTGAGAGAAGATACATTTCGCACAAGGACCTTACCCTATACCAGGTCCTGAGGCAGAACCCCGACGACCGAATGGACGTGGATACGATGAAAGTGACGTGTTCAGTGTTAGGGAGGGGGGTTCCAGATCTCAAGAAGCCCCTCTGGTTCACCCACCCCAGGTTCTGTGATCATAGTGACGGGTTCCTCTACGTAATACTACAGCACCGAGAGCCAGGCCGGGTGAGGAGGGCTAGCAGAGAGTGTGGACTGCAGGACATTGTCGAGGAAACTGAGGAGGACTTCAAGATACTGGAGGCAGTAGAATGAAATAAACAGTGATACAACAAAAAAGGTGGACTGCAGGACTTTGCCGAGGAAACCGTGGAGAACTTCAAGATGTTGGAAGCAGTAGAATGAAAAAGACACTGATCCAACAAACAAAGTGAACTGAAATTGCAGGACGTTTAAGAACATAAGAAAATGGGAGTTTATCCTGCACACATCAAGTACTTCACATGTAGCCTCTATTGTATCTCTCATAATAGGGTGAAGATGATTATTAATATTATGTATCAACGAATGTGTTGAATAAAACGTATTTGTATTGTAAATAAATTGTAAATAATGTACTTATGATAATACTGTCACTTACATGTACTAATTGAACACTTTTATAAACTTGTATTCTACCTTTTTTTATATGAGCCGATCGGCTTTCTGGCATTTTCTTATGTGCTTAATAATAAATAAACAAAACATAAAAATAATAAAAATAATAATAATAAAACCAGAATAATATCTGAGTGACTATTATCACCGACTGATGAAAATAAATATCAATTATCACCGGATCCAAAATTAACTTTTATATAATTAATTGGGTCAGAATAACTTCCTAATAATATGTATATATATAAATATAATAATAATAATAATAATAATAATAATAATAATAATAATGATAAAAATACAAATAATTATAATAATAATACACAAAAACAGGAAATCTTAGACTGCTAACAAATACGATATATCGGATATCGATGGTTATTATATTTGTAATAATATACAAAGAACAATACGAAGAAATATCCCCAAAATCCCCTTTCTAAATAATTGTGTATGTCCCGGACAAAGGCCGGTTCCTCCTAAATTATAGGCTGGCTATCGCTCGCCATGAAAACATCGACACCTAAATGGCATGAAAGGTCTTCACAATGACAAAAACATAGGGCGAAAGGTCTTAAAATCGCCAAACTAATGGGCCGAACGTCTTAAAATCTCAAAACCAAGGGGATAAACATGAGAGAAAAGGGGGTCCAGAAAAAAATACAATACAATAAATAAATAAATAAATAAATAAATAAATAAATAATAATAATAATAATAATAATAATAATAATAATAATAATAATAATAATAATAAACGTTAAAGGGGCGTTTATATTCTAAAACACTTTCCCTTGGCAGCATACCGAACGAATACTGTAGACATTAGAACATAAGTAAATGGGAGTCTGCAAAAAGCCGATCGGCCCACACAAGGCAGATCCCTGTCACACCCAAATTAATACTATATTACGGAGAGTGCAGGGATTAGCATTCCCATTGCTAAAGGTATCGTCATATTTAGATAATCGAGGAGAGCATCGTCAAATAGATGTTACCAACACCAGTAAGGAGCGGAGGAGCTGTACCCTTATTAATTGAAGTGACTGTACTTGTAACAATAGGTAGAGAGAGAGAGAGAGAGAGAGAGGGGGGGGGGGTAACTCCTATATTACAGGCTAGCTATCGCTTGCCAGTAAATATATCGACACCTAAATTGTACGAATGGTCTTAATATTGACAAAGAAATGAGGTAAAAGGTCTTAAAATCGCCAAACTAATGGGCCGTAATAACTTGTAAAATTACGTTACTTATAGAAATAGGATTGGTAATTTGTGTACTCTCTGTAAACACCACTCATTCCCGCAGTATTCGTTCGGTATCAGTCGCTGCGAAGGGAAATAATCGTTAACCACTTCACCACCATGACGTAATTTTCATCCTATTCTGGTTACCAGTAGACGATTTTCTTTAGTATTTAAGGGGAGATTTCCACTTGAGGGATTTTTTTCTTACCCCTTTTTCCCTCATGTTTAGCCCCATTGCGTTTGAGATTTTAAGACGTTCGCCCCATTAGTTTGGCGATTTAAAAAACTTTCACCCCATTTATGTAACTTTTAAGACCTTGCGTGCCATTTAGGTGTCGATTTTTTCCTGGCGAGCGATAGCGAGACTCTAATTTAAGAGCAACCGGCCTTCGGCCGGGAAATTTTTCTACCGAAAAATGTACAAATTTATCTTGAAATGGGGTCAAGGGGGTGTAATTTTAAGCTTGATGGAGGTCTAGGAAACACACTAAAAACCTCCCCTTAATCTACCTCTAGGACTCAAATGGGTGAATACGATCTCCATAAACCCTCTTAATAACACGGGTCCTTCGTAAGCTGCATAACATAAGAACATAAGTTCATCTCATGTTAGCCAGACTCACAGGTAAAAAGGCATCATGGTGCTGAAGGGGTTAAGAATACAAGGGAAAGGCTCTAGAGAAACTTAAGGGGGGTAGTGCTTGTTTTTGGGGCTATATATTTAATTATTCTTTGATTTTTTTTAGTTGCCTCGCTAGACATCCATCAAACTATAAAACAACACCCCTGAAAGCCCCTTTCAAGATAAATTTGTAAATTTTTCGGTAGAAAATTTCCTGGCCGTAGGCCGGTTTCTCTTAAAATTACAGGCTCGCTATCGTTCGCCTGGAAAAATCGACACGTTAATGGCACGAAAGGTCTTTATATTGACAAAGAAACGGGGCGAAAGGTTTTAAAATCGCCAAACTAATGGAACGAACATCTTAAAATCTAGAAGCTAATGGGTCTGAACATGAGGAAGAAAAGGCGACTATATACCTCCCCCTTAAGGATGGGAGGGAGTTTTTTAGAACATGGAGGGGGCGTCGGAGGAGGCGTTCGTGATAAAATACTAATTACTTTGCCGCCCCCGGGGGAGAGGCTTTCTGTTTAACCCTTCACGCCCCCCCCCCCCATTAACCCCTGACAGATCACCCAGCCCCACGCCTCCCCTCTCTTAAGAACATAAGAAAATGGGAGTCTGCAGAAAGCCGATTGACCCACACAAGGCAGATCCCTATCACACCTAACCCTAATTATAAGGCCCCACCCCCCCTTTCTTCCTCATGCTTAGTCCTATTAGTTTTCACATTTTATAACGTTCGCCCCATTAGTTTGTCGATTTTAAAACCTTTCGTCCCATTTTTATATCAATATCAAGACCTTTCGTGCTATTTAGGTGTTGATTTATTCCATGCAAGCGATAGCGAGCCTGTAATTATAGGAGTAATCGGTTCTCGACCGGGAAATTTTGCTATCGACAAATGTACACATTTATCTTGAAGGGAGGTCTAGGGGGTGTATTTTTCCAGATTGATGAAGGTCTAGCAAGGGAATTTAAAAACAAAATGAATATGTAAATAAATAGACCTAAACAAATAACCACTGTCCCTTTAACCCCGGACAGATCACCCAGCCCCCACTTCCCAAATCACCAAGTGCCCCCCCCCCCCCCTCCTCATCAATCACCGGCGCTCCTCCTCTATTCTCTCACTAAATCACTAAGTGCCCCATCCCCTTCCTTCCCTCCAATCACCAAGCACCCCTCTCCTATTCTTTCTCCAAATCACCAAGTACCCCTCTTCTATTCTCTCTCTAAATCACCAAGTTCCCCCTCCCCTCCTACAATCACCAAACACCCCTCTCCTATTCTTTCTCCAAATCACCAAGTGCCCCTCTTCTATTCTCTCTCTGTCTCTCTCTCTAAATCACCAAGTTCCCCCTCCCCTCCTACAATCACCAGGCACCTCTCCTCTATTCTCTCTCTAAATCACCAAGTGCCCCCCTCCCTTTCAATAACCAGACACCCCTCCTCATCAATCACCCCTTCCTTTCCTCCAACATAGCATACATAAACGATTGAAACGTATGCATATGTATCTTGTGTATTCCATTTGAACACCACATGTATACAGTGTAGACGCCGATACCAGTGGAACAAAAATTGATGCTTAAATATAATTGTCGGAAAAAGCCTTGGTATAAATCGGCCAGCATGGGGTAAAATCTCTGAGACTTGACCACCCTCGCTAATCTCTCTCTCGTCTTCTAATTGGTCTGTCTTGATTAGCGACCTCTTTACTTTAATGCTCTCTCTCTCTCTCTCTCTCTCTCTCTCTCTCTCTCTCTCTCTCTCTCTCTCTCTCTCTCTCTCTCTCTCTCTCTCTCTCTCTCTCTCTCTCTCTCTCTCTCTCTCTCTCTCTCTCTCTCTCTCTCTCTCTCTCTCTCTCTCTCTCTCTCTCTCTCTCTCTCTCTCTCTCTCTCTCTCTCTCTCTCTCTCTCTCTCTCTCTCTCTCTCTCTCTCTCTCTCTCTCTCTCTCTCTCTCTCTCTCTCGAACTTTAATCTATCTATGGAGTGACCAGCATCCTTCCATATTGTGATGTCTAAAAACTGGTCTATTGTAACCTATATAGAAAACGTTTTAGGGTACAACATTCTGAACTCATCATTCCCAACACTTCCGCATTCCAGAACGTTATTTGTTTGTTTACTTCCTGAAAACGTTGACCTCAGATTTATAGCCAAGTCACACGAGCAGGATTGTTATTATTATTATTATTATTAGTAGTAGTAGTAGTAGTAGTAGTAGTAGTAGTAGTAGTATTGTTATTATTATTATCTCTTTATGGTATCATGTAATTATTTATTTATTAGTTTTTTGTTCAAGCCTCTTTGCTCGTCAATTCAGGTCTTAGGATTAGATTTTATGATATTTCCGTTGAGGATGATAATCTAACTCCCGTAAACTTGCCAATACCAATGAAAACCACACACACACACACAACCACACACACACACACACACACACACACACACACACACACACACACACACACACACTCACAGTTTCCATACAAAAGGAATCGACATTTATGGTTTCATTGTTTTTCTCTCCTGATCCCTCGACTAATTCCTCAAAGCCCAACCTAAGCTCCTTTATCCACACAGCTTCTCGTATTCAATATATATATATACACACACACACACACACACACAAACATAGCACTCACAAAACACAGCAAATGCACACACACATACAGTACATGCACACGCACACATACATGCACACACACACACAAACCTGCACACACACACACACACACACCTACACACACACATACATGCACACACACACACAAACCTGCACACACACACACACACACACACCTACACACACACATGCATGCACACACACACACAAACCGACACACACACACAAACCGGCACACACACACACACACCTACACACAAACCGGCACACACACACACACACCTACACACACACATACATGCACACACACACACAAACCGGCACACACACACACACACCTACACACACACACACACACACACACCTACACACACACACACACACACACACACACACACACACACACACACACACACACACACACAGGGATACACTAGTCATAAACAGGCAGACACAGGATCAATGTAAATGTATATACCTGTAGAGCTTGACCTGACTGGGTATTTGTAGGGTCCAAGAAGGTACAGTATGGGCCAAGACTCCCTCCTCCCCCTCCCCCCCCCCCCACCCCAATTACAGCACTGTATATAGCTTACCCTCACCAGGATCACGTGGGTCCTTGTTGTTAGATATAGTCGCTTTGGGATATGCGTGAATATACTGTATATATATATATATATATATATATGTGTGTGAATGTTCCATGCTGACAGGTAGATGGATTGGATAACTGAACATAAGAAAGATGTACTGCAACACAGAACAACAAACTCTAGTGCTACACATTGACAATAAAAATCATCTACCTAAATGGGAAGCAGCCAAAGAACTAAGGATAGGGTTAGATAAACAGATGAGAAACGCGTTAGAAGCTGCTTATATCACCCAAATAGACGTAACCAACCACAGAGAGGGGTTTGTGAAATGGTCGGTTTACGCCGCTAATATACAGTAGCTCTAAAATCAAAGGCAGGAAAAATTCGATAGTTTGTATATATATGTATACTGTATGTATGTGTATGCATAGGTATTTGTGTATGTATGTATATATACTGTATATGTGTGTATATGCATGTATGTATATGTAGGTATGTGTACAGTATATATATGTAGTGTGTGTATGTGTGTATATGTATGTGTATGTGTGTATGTATATATATATATATGTGTATATACTGTATATATATGTATATGTATGTATATATATGTATATAATTATATATACCGGTATTTCTTCAAACCTTTCCTGTTCCCAATAGTGAATAAATAAATACAAGTCCGTTGCTGGTACCGAAAGGGATAAAAAGGTAATTAGAGAAAGAGTTAAAGAATATCCCCGTCCCAGAGGGTAGGCTAATCGGATAATTGTTCTACTTAGAAGATTTAAAATATCGCCATAAAAATGGCAACACTATTCTAGGATTCCAACAATGAATTTCTTGACTTTGTATATTATTTTCTGTGAGTTTTCTAAACATCTGTCAGTCTCTCTGAAAATGGGTACATAACATAACCCGAAACGTTAGAGAATAAAGATTCATAGCTCTTCCCTGTGTTTTCTCCTCCACCCAATCCATTATATATATATATATATATATGGGTTGGGTGTGAGAGGGATCTGCCTTGTGTGGGCCAATCGGCTTTCTGCAGACTCCCATTTTCGCATGCTCTTATGCTCTATGTATTTAAAGATGCCTTGAAAAGTATGCCATAAAATACCGTTTTCTATAACACTAATGTTACCAAAGAAAACACGATTTGTAGGCAGGCTAATGAATGTTGTAAATGCAGTTTTGACAGTGTTTTTGTATCATGTATCCTTCTTTTTTTACTGTGTTGGTGGTGTAATGGTGTAGATGCTTATGTTCTGGGTGTGGTGTCCCGAGTTTGAATCCCGGGAGAACCATATGTTTTCATTCGTTTATTTAAGTGCATTGGGGTTTGTAATTGATGATTAATGTTAAGAACAGGGTATATTTAACTTTATACAATTCTGTATACTTTATGCTTCGGTTTTTTCATATTCGATGTAGTGTTCACAATATATATTTTGACTTCAATGTTCTTTTCATAAGTAATTCAATTATTGTTGGTTTGTATTAATAATATTAATCTGTAATATATTATTTTATCTGCATGCCCTTCAGCCACAATTTTTAAAGTTAAAATATTAACCCTTTGAGTAACGTTGTCATTAAATCAACTCAATAGCTCTCAACAAACCCTTATACCCTTTTATAAATGTGTAACTATTATTTTTTTCAGCATACCTAGTACATAATGTTTACTGGTCGAATAGCTCCTATGCAATCTATCGTCTCAACTGGAAACTCATCTGCCAACCTAGTACAAAATATTTATCTCGTGAAACAGCTCTTATACAACCTCATGCTTTGGTCCATATTATAAGATAATATACTGTAAGTTGGACTACAAACTGTTCCTCTGTACATTTTTAGCCTACTGCTGCAATTATCAATAAACCGTTTATTATTATTATTATTAGTACTTTAGTATTGACAAATGCCCCATGGTCCCCTAGAGATAAATATTATACACTAAATACATAATATAGCAAGAACTTTATATTGTTGTCTATACTCTGTGAGATTTAGGTGTTGTTTTAGCTCAGGAATTCAGTGATCCGATTTCCCTTTTAGGTATCTTGTCAATTGTATTAGGCCTATCACTTATATTTATGACATTTCTGTGAAGAATACTGTTTATCTAATAAGTTGGAAATATTGGAGTTAGAAGCGAAGTAGAACACAACAGAAACTTAAAGAATAAACATGGAAATATTTGTTAAGTAAATTAATGCCAGTCAGAATGAAATATGAAAATGTCATACTAATTAGAGGGGGCATGTATGTATATACTCAGGCCCAATCCCCACTCTTCCTTTTTTTTTTGGGGGGGGGGGGGGGCGACTCAAGACAGAGCCCGAATAGGGACAACATAACAGAAAACAATGAACACACAAAAACAAAATACAAATTCACACACATCTAGATAATCCAGAAGACCCAGAGACCAGGGTCACCAAGGTCCCTCCAGCACTCCCCCGGCCCCCGACCACCCGGAGAGGTTCCGATCTCAGCAGGCAGACATGCAGCAAAGCCGCATAATAATTATTATTGGTAAACACAGAAAACACCTACTTGTTTATGCTTCTCCACGGGGGGAGTTTATGACACTCTGCCAGGCATCGGGGTGTCTTGGAGAGTTGAACAAGAATCTGGGAGTCCTCTGACACTTCCCCACCCGCCTGAACCACCTGCCTATATCGGTGTAGTGGCTGCTGGTGGAGGAGGAAGTGGTGTGGAGGTGGTGGCATAGCTCACACATACTGCCGCCCTTGTGTGCCATCCAGAACCCTCGCCATAGGTGGTATCTGCGGGAGTGAAGGGGGCCAGTTAACATAAGAAAATGGGAGTCTGCAGAAAGCTGATTGTCCCACGCAAGGCAGATCCCTCTCACACCCAACCCTAATTACAAGGCCTAATTAACCCCTTATGTACCGCGACGTCTTTTTAACTTTATTCTAGCTACTATGAGACGATGTTATTCAGTATAAAATGCACCCCCAGCAGCCAACATGCTTCGAACTATCTCACTTAACCCTTTATATTACCACAGATCCTTCTTAAACTGCATAAAATAGTCTAAATATAGCTATACTAAAATTACAAAGACGTCGCTGGTAGAGAAGAGGTTAAATATATGGCCATAGTTTAGGAAGTAATGGATGATTTTGGTAGTTTCCCAATAAAAACGCACATACGCTTGTAGTTCATTCGAGTGTAAGTCAAAGTGGTTAACCCTCTCAAGATCTATTACGCGTTTCTTTTCTGTTTTCTGGCTATTATTAGACGATTATATACAGATTAGGAGGGATATATGGAAGTCAAAAGGTTAATTAGGATAGTCTTTACCCTTTTCATTCCCACAGATCCTTTCTAACCTGTATAAAATCGTCTACATATAGCCAGAATAAACTGTCAAAACGCGTCATGATCCTCAAAGGGTTAATTTATGTCAATAGTTTGAAAAGTAATATAAGAATTTTGGCAATAATTCGATACAAATATGAATACACTTGTACAGTACAGTAGTTGAATACATGGAATGATAAAATTAAGTAAGCAAAAGAAAGGCACGTATGTTCGAAACCAGATAGTATTTTTTTTCATTGGAGCCAAAAATAAATTTAAGACAATAACAAATTTAATTAACAGGACCGGAAAGAATAGGGGATATCACACAAGCGTGTTTATCATCAAATTACGATGACCAACATATTCCTGACAATTTTCTTAGATTTTTCTTATACAGGTATCTGACACTAGACAGAAGATAGATGAACTTAGGTAACACAATTTTTATAACAATGTATTACAGAATCCACAAGATCAAAGTTCCGGACAAAATAGTCGAGTCAAAAAGGAAATTTATCATACATTCTGCCAGATCAGAGTTGTGGGAAAATAATTGAGAAAAAAAGGTCTCGTTCTAGGGGCTTTACCTGCCGTACTCGACGTGGTTCTGGTGAAGGCGTAGCAGAAGGCGAGCCAGGTCTTTGGGGTGGTAGTGTCGGGCGTTGATGTAGGAGTGGGGGGGCAGGTAATGGCTGTAGTTACCGGCTGTAGAGGAAAAGTATGCATCAAGTATCGCTTTAAGAGATACGACTGTATCTCTAACTTTGGGATATTAATCTTAATGCTAAAAAAAACGCACTCCTTTACAATTAGCAGATCCCGTACTTCGGATCCTCCTCATCCTTGTTTGCATATTTCTGATGAACAAATTATTGATGTGACAAATTTGCGTTTGCTGGGTCTTACTCTCGATTCTAAATTGACTTTCGAGAAGCATCTCCGCTCATTGTGTTCTTCAATTGCTCAAAAGATTGGCTTGCTTTGCAAGTGTAACAAAGCATTTGCTTGTTACATCACTGTTACCAAATAATTTTATGAGTTTATTTTGTCACATTTTGAATATTGCTCACCTGTTTGGCTGTCCGCTGACATCTGTCAGTTTAATTTTCTCAACAATGCTCTTAATTCATTAAAATTCATGTTTTCTACATTGTCTCTGGACAGTGGGCTCTAAATTTCCACACCTATTCCCTGGCTGATACATCCCCAATGCTATAAATATTAGCTTGATTACTGTATTGTTTCAAAGGTTTAGATGTCATGACATTTGTATTATCTATGTTAACTTGACAATTTTGTTTTCATATCTTAATAATGGTTACTAAATTTTGCCGATATATGAGCAAACCCTTCTCACCCCCATAGAGAACAGGCACCATCTTTTGGACCAGAGAGTTATAAGCTTATTTAACCCTTTGAGTACCAGCGACGTGTGTTATCTCTTATTCTAGCTATATTTAGACAATTTTATGCAGCTTAGGAAGGATGTGCGGTAGTTAAAAGGGTTGATTGTAATAGTTTGAAGCCTATTATTGCTAGAGGTCCGTCCTAATCTGAATAGAATCGTCTAATAGTTGCCTCAATATAATGAAACGGACGTTACCGGTACTGTACGAGATAATAAGCTCTCAAAATCTCAAAACTAGTGAGGCTAAATATGAAGGAGAAGGGGGTTTCAGAAAATGCAACGATCTAGCTTTCCTGACCTCCATAGACGACAGGTACCATGTTGTGGACCAAAGGGTTGTAGACCTTCTCGGTAATGTAGTCGTCACAAAAGTTGTTCTCCGCGGCCAGGTAGAAGGAGTAGTTGGCCCCCAGCTCCGCCTCCCAGCACGTCTTTAGAGGGGCGAAGTGGTCCTTACATACCCTCTCCCCACATCGCCCGTACCTGAAATGACAAATTAAGTTACCGATACGATGATACGATAGTAATACGACAGTAATAATATAGGGAACACATTTAGATTTAGATAGATTTAGGTATAACTAGTAGGATAAGTAAATTCGCAGACGATACTAAAATGGGGAGATCAATTGATTCAGATAGCGATATAGAGTGCCTCCAAAGGGATCTAGATACCTTACATGAATGGTCAGTAAATTGGCAGATGAAGTTTAACATTGACAAATGCAAGGTATTAAAGATAGGGAAGATGCAAACAAATGTTAAATATAAACTAGCTAATTTAGAATTAGAAAATTCAGACTGCGAGAAAGATCTAGGTGTTTGTTAGCAATGATTTGAAGCCTAGAAAACAGTGTATAAGCGTTCGTAATAAGGCAAACAGGATTCTCGGGTTCATCTCTAGGAGTGTGAGTAACAGAACTGCTGATGTTATCTTAAAACTTTACTTGTCATTAGTGAGACCCCATATGGATTATGCTGTCCAATTTTGGTGTCCTTATTACAGAATGGACATAGATTCATTGGAGAGAGTACAGCGTAGAATGGCAAAAATGATCCATAATATTAGAAATCTTTCGTATGAAGAAAGGTTGAAGAAATTAGGTTTACATTCGTTAGAGAGACGCAGAGTTAGAGGGGATATGATAGAGGTGTTCAAGTGGGTTAGTGGGATTAACAAAGGGGACATGGCAAATGTACTAAAGCTCAGTGATAGCGAAAGAACTCGTACCAATGGTTTCAAATTAGATAAATTTCGTTTCAGAAAAGATATAGGCAAGTATTGGTTTGGTAACAGAGTTGTAGATGGGTGGAATGGACTACCAAGTGCTATAGTGGGATCTAAAACTGTAGGGAGCTTTAAGATAAAATTGGATAAGCATATGGACGAGAAGGGTTGGGTGTGAAGGGGGATCAGCCGGGTTGGGCCAATCAGCGCTCTGCAGACCTCCATAATCCTGCGTTAATCTCTAACCGTTTTGGTAAGATGATCCTCAGGGTATTAGAGTGTGAAGCCTATAATTGGGCTTTGTAATTGAATTGGGGTTGTGTGGGACAGGGATCTGCCTTGCTTAGGCCAATCGGCTTTCTGCAGACTCCCATTTTCTTATGTTCTTATGTTCTTACATAATCCCATAACAACTTAAAATCAGTCATTATTATAGATTGGATCTCCATCATAAGATTTAGAGAACATATTTGTCAGGACATTGCTTCTCCCCACATCGACACTACCTGAAATGTAATAGTTTGGTTCAGGATTTGTCACAAAATAAGCAACTTGTCATGCTAATGGAAGTTGCATTTTGATTAAATATTGCATGTCACCTACACAAGCTAAGCATAGTAAGATATAGAGGTAGAAGTACCAAAATATATTCTTTTAACCTCCATCTGGCAGACATTGCTACATATTAAGCAATTTTAGCATTCACGTCTCGACTGTCATGTCCTGTACTACTCCTGCAGCTCCTCAACGTACTGATCCCTTCTGGAACTGGTGGCACATGGTCTGTACATTTAATTTAGCATATAACAGACATTACTATAGGTAGCGTCAGCGAATTTGACAATAATCTTGCCCCTTTAACTTCTTATAACTCGAAATTAAAGAAAGCAATCGAGCTGACGTTTCTATCATTTGGGAAGAGTCCACCCGGAAATAGGTGTGCATATTTATAGCTAGTTTGCTCTAGGCCCTTATGAGTTACAGAGAGGTCAGGAATCAAGATTATTGTCAAGTTCGTTGGCACTACCTATACACAAATGGCAATTTTAGCACTCACGTTTCAACCGTCATGTACTTCTGCAACTCCACCACGTACTGCTCTCTCCTGGAGTTGGTGGGACAGTGGCTAGACATCCAGGCCAGCACCCGGGGCTTCCTGACGAAGGTGGACCATTGGGGACCCATCACGTCAGCCAGGGTGAGGTCCTCCTTCAGCGCCTGCAGGTAGTGGGTTAGGGTCTCACCGTGGTTGGACATCAGCTGGGGTTGTAAAGGCCTGGAACGCAAAGGTGGAGTTGGTTTTGCGCACAATACAGACCCCCTTCTCCCTCATCTTTAGCCCCATTAGTATTGAGATTTTAAGACATTCGCGCTATTAGTTTGGTGATTTTAAGATCTTTCATGTCACTTAGATGTTGATGTTTTCCTGGCGAGCAATAGCGAACCTGCAATTTAGGAGTGTTTGGGGTGTTTTATAAGGATGATAAAGGTCTAGGGAGAAAAACAAAATCCCATTCAGTGCTTTACCTGCCTGACGTTTGCTCCAGCGAGGTAAAGTAGCCATAGTAGGCTACAATATCTGAGGTGCTGTGATAGGTCATGGTCCAGTTAATGAAGGGGTCCCAGTGGTTCTCTCTTAGCCTCTTGAACCGCTGAACCCCGAAGGACGAGATGGGCGCCTCACTGTTCACCCACACCCATCTCTGGTCTGGTGGGCGTGGGTGGGGCTGAGAGTCAATCCACAGCCTAAGGGAATTATTTTGTATTATGGTCATTACAAAACACAATTTCATTATTTTATAAACAGTCTTAACAAATATTATCAATATACAATAAGGACTTTCCCCCTATTACTCCGGCTAGCATCAGTCTACGAATATACGTCCTTCTTGCGCTGAAAAAAACTGTCTGATGTTGGCCGGAATAAGATTAAAAGAATTTCATTGTACTAAAGAGTTGATAATCAATCTCAAGTTGGCTGCCTTTTATGTCTAGAACTTAAAAAGAACTAGTGCAATTGAGCCTAATTTTCTAGCATCTCAGTGAATAGGTGAATTTGAGTTACAGAGTTTAGGGGTTATGATTTCTGTCCTACTTATAATGTTTTGACTACAGTAAATAATAATAATAATAATAATAATAATAATAATAATAACAAAAATAACAAATCCTAATAGAACAACTACTTACGCTCCGGCGTCAAAGAGTATGGCATCTGCTATGGCGGTGTAGTTACGGTCATAGGTGAAGTGACAGTGCCAACTAGGACACCCCTCACGCTGCAGCCCCGTACCGGTTAAGGCACCATATCTGTGAGAAAATCGTCTAATGATAGCCAGCATAAAATTAAAGTATCCCCATCGCCTTAAAAGGGTTAAGGGGGTAGGTGTTATATGGGTACTTATTACCAAAACTACCATTAATTATTTTTCAATATTTGAAGGTTATTATAGAATAAGGATGTTGCAAAGATCATATTAATAATTGTTTCAACCTCCAGATAAATTTTATGTGCACTATATAAAGCACTGTAAAAAAAAATCCTATTGACGGCAGTGAAAATCTTATTAAGCCCCTTACTGGCAAAATGGATGCTGATTTCAATAAGTCATGGGGGGGGGGGGGGGGGGGGGGGAAAAAGCCCCCCCCCCCCCCCCTCAACCCATCCTGTATCCCAAGGCAAAACAAATGTTATATTTACTCTGAAAATTACTTGCATCTGAGTGTTTTATGATAGTTGGATAATGGGAGAAATTAAATGTTCCGGGGATTGTAACTAATTTCAACTATATACTGTATAATATATAATATTGTATAATACTGGTATATATATATATATATATATATATAGATATATATATATATATATTATATATATATATATATATATATATATATATATATATATATATATATATATATATATATATATATATATATATATATACTGTACATACTGGTGGAGAACGTCTTGATTTCCTACCCAGAAGTTTTATTTTAGGCGGGTGCCTGAAATAGGGGAGCTATCCCCCCACCAAAGGCGGCTTTCTAGGGCCTTTCCTAGCTGATGCTGAGAGGATTGGGTTCTAGTCAGTGGTGATGGGCTGGTCTATCAGAGTGAGAACTGAGCGATCTCCGCCATACCCATAGCTTACTCTGACTGTTCCTTTTACTTATATATTTTCTAGATCTCAAGTGACGGCATCTCTTCCGTGGATTAACCTCCCAATCTACCATGATTGGAAGCCAAAGCGTCACATTTTTCCTTTGCCCCTCAACTTTCTCTTCATAATTGCTGCCCCGCCATGGAGTGGCTTCGGTCACCCAGGCTTTATTGTGGTCGGCATGGAGGGTTCTGTGGGGGCGCTCGGTTATGGCCTTGGCCTTGCTCGGGGCCTTGGGGCTGTTCGGCCAGGCAGCTTGGGGAACAACAACAACAACTACTGTATAATGATGAAAACTACCTAAAACCAAAAAGAAAAACCATGGGAAAATTAGTGGTAGTTTCGGTAATATTTCCGTCATTTGTTTATTCATTGGCCTGATGAAGCTATTTGAAATACATTGTCAATAAAGTGTTCGTCCTCACATTGTACATTGTCAATAAAGTGTTCGTCCTCACATTGTACATTGTCAATAAAGTGTTCGTCCTCACATTGTACATTGTCAATAAAGTGTTCGTCCTCACATTGTCAATAAAGTGTTCGTCCTCACATTGTACATTGTCAATAAAGTGTTCGTCCTCACATTGTACATTGTCAATAAAGTGTTCGTCCTCACATTGTACATTGTCAATAAAGTGTTCGTCCTCACATGGTGTTTACATTCATTCTGTCAACTGTTCTGAGTGCATTTTGAGGGGGCGTTATTTCATTTTATTATTATCATTATTTATTAATTTACCGGTATATATATATATATATATATATATATATATATATATATATATATATATATATATATATATATATATATATATATATATATATATATATATATATATATATATATATATATATATATATATATATATTTGCTTTAGTTTGTTCCCTAGGCCTGGACCTCAATCAAACTTATAAGAATATTATCCCAAAGACTCCCTTTCGAGATAGATTTTTAGTTTTCGGTACAAAAATGTCCCAGTCAAAGGTCAGTTCCTCCAAAATTACAGGCTGGCTGAAAACTAATGGGGCTAAAGATGAAGAAGGGGGCTGAGAATAAAACTAACCTCCCGGACCAGTCCCTGCCAAACCAGCCAGTCCAGAGCAGCACAGTCTTCCAGGGGGCGGGGGCCGAGGGGGAGTTATTGATCCTCTTGATTAATGTTCCTTTAGTAGATTCTTCCTTCAAGCCATAATCATCAGCCGGTGAGATGATAGAGAATTCCCTTAACTTGTGGTTGTTGTTGTTGTTGTTGTTGTTGTTGTTGTTGTTGCTATGGTTGACTGGTGAAAATAGAGGGGTTGGGTAGTTGTGGTTGTTGTTGTGGTTGTTATGGTCTCCTGTATACCACCAGTAGAGACACACCACCCCCTGCATCGCCAGAAACACACCGGGGTAACGGTACAGATTTCTACTCGGCATTGTCCATCATCAGTTGTCACTGCAATTAAGGAAATCAAGAGATAAATAAGATGCTATGCTATATATTTAATTATCTATCTGTCAATCAATCTGTTTATCTATTTATATCCATACAGAAATATATATATACGGTATATATACATATAAGAGTTGGGTAAATTATTTGTGTGTAAAGAGAGGAAATTATCCCCGGTGTTGTTGCTTACTTTCCTCTGTACTCAACATACCCCGTCAGGTCGCGTGTTAGATCTGTTTACATGATAATCTTTAATTGAAGCGAGATCTATATGCTTTCTAAAATGTATATACTGTATGGTGATAGCGAGTCGATAAGAGAGAGTGTGTGTGTGTGTGGGGGGGGGGGGGTACTGACCTCTACAATCGGTGTCACAGGAGGGTTTGTGTCCGATACTATAGTCTATTCGCTGTAAGTAGGCGAGAAATCATGACCTCTAACCTCTGTAACTCAAAAACGACTAGACTAATCGAACTAATATTTCTACCATTTGGGAAGGGGCAGCCAGGGAATAGGTGTGAGAATTTACAGCCAATTTGCTCTAGCCCTTTTTGAGTTACAGAGGATAGAGTTCATGATTCCTCGCCTACTTGCAGCAAATAGACTACAGGCTCTATATCAGAATCAATCAAATATATGAAACTCGACAATTTAACTGAAATGCATCCTGAACACGGCAATACAAAAATATTTCCTAAAGTCTCAACACAAAAAAGGCTTGCGTTATCCTCCCATCGTAATTCCTAGTCTTGATAGCGTAATGCATAAGTGCGCGGAATTTCGACGTGAGTGTCCTAGGTTCGAGTCCTTGGAGTGCCACATGTATTTGATGATTTCATTAATTGAGTTTACAGGTGAAGTTGGTTGGTGGAAGAAAAAAAAACATAAATATTTGTTTAAAAGTATACGAGAAATAGCGGAAATAGCGGAATATAAAAACACTGAAATTAATTATTGTGTCTGGCTTTTTTTTTGTTAGCCCCTTGTGAATTGTGAGGCACTTATTGGGCTTAGTCTGGATATTATGTGACTATTTTATTCAGATTAGGAAGGGTATATGGAAGTCAGAGGGTTAATTGCCATAGTATTGACCCGCAGATCTTCCCCAAGCTGTATAAAATCGTCTAATGATAGCCAGAATCAACTGTAAAAATCACCATTGCGATAAGAATGATATAACTGAGAAAACTTGACAATGTTATATTATATAAACAAAATGTGACCCATTGAAGCTCTAAGCCAAACTAAAGAAATTAGTAACACCCCCGTTCTTAAGGGGAGATATCCACTTGAGGGACTTTTTTCTTGACCCCTTTCTCTCTCATGTCTAGCCCCATTGCTTTTGAGATTTTAAGATGTTTGCCCCGTTAGTTTGGCGATTTTAAGAACTTGCACCCCATTTTAAAACCTGTCGTGCCATTCAGGTGTCTATTTTATCCTGGCGAGCGATAGCGAGCCTGTAACTTAAGAGGAAACGGCCTTTGGCCGGGACATTTTTCTACCGAAAAATGTACAAATTAATCTTGAAAGGGACTCGAGGGGGTGTAATTTTAAGCTTGCTGGAGGCCTAGGGAACAAACTAAATACCTCCCCTTAACATTAATCATCCTTAACAAACCCCAAGGTACTTGAATAAACTAATGAAAGCATAATGGTCCTCCCGGGATTCGAACTCAGGACACCACACCCAGAACATAAGCATCTGTATCATTACACCACCAACACACACAAAACAAACGTTTGAGGAGGAGCACTTTATTGACAACGTTTCACAATGTACAAGTTTCTCGAAACGTTGTAATTAAAGTCCTCATTTATAAGCTACAAACTATCTCAAATAATCCTTTTAGCTTCCACAGATCCTTCCTAAGCGGAATACAAATGTCTAATAGTTGCCAAAATATGATGAACACGACGTCACCCGTACTGATTTTTTTTTTTTTTTTTTTTTCATTCTGTCAACCTTTCGCTCAAATGGTGATATTGGTGTTCATTCTGTCAACGTTTCAAAGTTCAATAAACATTCTAAGCAAAACGTTGTCGTTGGCGGAGGTAACCATGTTCTATAATTAACAGGAGCAGAAATTTCCTGGGGCCTAAGTAGAATGTATACAATTGTACAGCATAACAATAGTGTAATAATTATAAAACACATACTTTACCAATATAACCCTACCTGTACGAAGATCTGATGTAGAGTGAGAACTGCCTGGTACAGTAGGTTACATACTACGCATGCACGGTACGCACACGCACACACACACACATACACACATATATACACATACATACACCACACACACACACACATACACATATATACACCACACACACACACACATACATACACCACACACACACACACGGTACACACACAGATACACGCACACACACACACACACACATATACACATACATACACCACAAACACACACACACACATACACATACATACACCACACACACACACACACGGTACACACACAGATACACGCACACACACACACACACACACACATATACACATACATACACCACAAACACACACACACACACACACATACACGGTACACACACACACACACACACACACACACACACACACACACACACACACACACACACATATACATATACATACACCACAAACACACACACACACACACACATACACCACACACACACACGGTACACACACAGATACACGCACACACACACACACACACATATACACATACATACACCACAAACACACAGACACACTCATACACATACATACACCACACACACACACGGTACACACACAGATACACGCACACACACACACACATACATACACCACAAACACACACACACACACACACACATACACATACATACACCACACACACACACGGTACACACACACACACACACTACAAACACACAGACACACACACACCTTCAACCTCCCCCTGAGTGTCCTGTCTAGCCTTAAATATAACATAACCCAATAACACACGCACCCCAGTTACAGTTCGTTGTTGTTGTTTTTGTTCTTTTAATTATTGTTGACGTTAATACCAGCCAGAATCAAAGGTAAAAAGGGGTCATCATGCTGAACGGGTTAAGGGGGTACTACTCGCATTTCTGGACTCCCTTCTCCCTCATGTTTAGCGTATTAGTTTTGAGGTTTTAAGACGTTCGTTCCGTTAGTTTGGCGAATATGAGACCTTTCGCCCCATTTCTGTGTCAATATTAAGGCCTTTGGAAACTAATAGACGATTTGATTCAGCTTAGGAAGGACGTCTACCCATTAACACAGTGCAAGACTATCTCAATTAATCCTTTTAGCTACCATATATCCTTCATAAGCTTCATAAAATCGTCTAAATTCGACCAGAATATATATATCGATAATGTGTAGTTAATGTTTATGCAGTTGCTAAAATAAATAAATACACAAACAAATAATACCAACCCCTTTATCTCCGAAGTCTCTTACACCTACGACCAAAACATTATAACATTAAGGTGGGTGACCTGTTTATTTTTCTCCTTTTCTCTCTTTCTCTGGCTTGTATCCATTCGGCCCTATTTAGCCTTCTCTTTTAAGATTTTTATCCCAATCCAGGTGTTGATTTTTTCCTGGCGAGCGAGAGCGAGCCAGCATTGTATGGAGAAATCCGGCTTCGCCGGAGAAATTTTTCTATCGAAAAATGTACAAATTTTGCCTGCTGTTAAAAACATTATTTTTATATATGCTGGCTCGCTACCGCTCTCCAGGAGAAAATCGACACCTGGATAGGAATACACGTCTTAAAACAGTAGGCTGAATGGGGCCAAATGGATACAACCCAGAGAGAGAAGGAGAGAGAGAAAAAAAAACAGGTGGGCCCCCTTAAAGCAATATGTTGAGCCGTTTAAAATTTAATAGATTATTTTATCACATTGTTTTTTCTTGCGCCCATAAACGGTCGAGGCAGGTAGGTAATTAATTACTGAGGCTTGTGATGGTTTTACAACCAGTGACATCAAACTTAATAACACCATCTTGTCCATAACACCTTAGCTTTATCTACCTCCTCTCATTATCTACCTCTTCTCTTCTACCTCCTCTCTTTGTATATATCTTCTCTTTTCTTGTCATCTACTTCCTCTCTTTATCTACCTCCTCTCTTCATCTACCTACTCTTTTTCTCTCTTCATCTACGTATTCTCTCCATCTACCCTCCTCTCTTCTGTCTTTATCTACCTCCTCTCATTATCTACCTCCTCTCACTCTCACACACACACACACACACACACACACACACACACACACACACACACACACACACACACACACACACACACACACACACACACACACACACACACACACACACACACACACCACACACACACACACACACACACACACACACACACACACACACACACACACACACACACACACACACACACACGTTCTCCTTTATCCCGCCAGCTATTAGTCCCATCTGCCAATCAACCAATTAGAAGGATAAAGATCGACCGTCCTCAGTTATACGGTACAAGACTAGAGAGAGCGGGAGGAGAGAGAGAGGGAGGAGAGAGAGAGGGAGGAGAGAGAGGCTGGAGCTCTTTGGAAGCCTTAACCCCTTCTGTACCGGAGACGTCTTTCTTAGTTTATTCTAGCTATATTTAGAGGATTTTGTGCAGTTTAAGAAGGATCTGTGGTAGTATAAAGGGTTAACTGAGATAGATCGAAGCCTTTTAATTGTTGGAGACCCTTTTTAAACTGAACAAAATCGTGGAATAGTAGCCAGAATAAAGTAAACAAGACGTCGCCGGTACAGAAGGGGTTAAGGGGGGAGGTATGTCGAGTTTTTTCTGGACTCCCCCTTCTCCCTCATGCTTAGCCCCATTAGCTTTGAAATTTTAAGACCTTCGCCCTATTAGTTTGTCGATTTTAAGATATTTTGCCCCAATTGCTTTGCCAATAATTAGACCTTTCGTGGCATTTATAATATATTGATAATATTTCATTTATATTTGAGAAACAAACAGTTTTAACGTAAGATTTTTGCCGAGGTAAGTCATAAAGTTTGAATTTCTTGGCAAAGTTATACAAATTCGGCCCCAGGTTTCTATTTACTGCTAGGTGAACAGAGACATAGGGTGTGAGTAGACTGCCCACCCGTCTCGCTCCGCCCGGGAATCAAACCCGGGACCTTTCTATTGTGAGTTGAACGCGCGACCATTGAGCCACAGGTCACTACCGGGATAAAGTGAATTAATTGCAGGTCTATTAGGTCCTGTAGTGAAAAATACGGGAAGTTTTTAGCTCAAAAGCATATAAATTTACCTCTTCTATACCGGCAACGTCTTTCTTAATTCTATTTTAGCTACTATTAGACGATTTTATTCATTGTAAATAAGGCCTCCAGCAATTAACAGGCTTCAAACTCTCTCACTTAACCCTTTTTACTACCACAGATCCTCCTTAAACTGCACAAAATTAAGTAGCGCACATAATTATTTCCTGCGGCGAGTTTGATCTCAAAAGAATATAAACTAAGGGGGCAGTGCTTGGTTAAGGGGGCAGTGCTTGGTTAAGGGGGCAGTGCTTGGTTAAGGGGGCAGTGCTTGGTTAAGGGGGCAGTGCTTGGTTTTTGGTCTATATATTTAATTATTAATATATTTTTTAGTTTCCTCCCTGGACCTCCATCAAGCTTAGAAAAACACCCCATAGACCCCATTTCAAGATAAATTTGTACATACTTCGGTAGAAAAATTTCCCGGCCGAAGGCCGGTTCCTTCTAAAATTAGAGGCTTGCTATAGCTCGCCAGGAAAAAATCGACACCTAAAGGGCACGAAAAGTCTTGATATTGATAAATAAATGAGGCGAAAGGTCTCAAAATCGCCAAACTAACGGAACGAACGTCTTAAAACCTCAATACTAATATGCTAAACATGAGGGAGAAAGGGGTCCAGAAAAAGATAGTACTACCCCCTTTAAAAACAATATATACAGTATATAAAGTACCGGAAATAATTACTTCCGGTGTTGGTTGTTGTTGTTGTTGTTGTTGTTGTTGTTGGTGGTGGTGGTTGGTGCGGTAAATACGTGGGTTTTGTCTCGGGGAGGGGGGGGGGGGGATATTAACCCTCTCCGACATATGCCGCTATTTTGAGCCTATTGGGGATACTTTAAAGCCTTTGTTACCATCAGGGGTATTTAGAAACCTTTAGTTTAGTTACTTCAACCTCTGCAGTTGTCTTTGAGTTAGCTGTGGGTAGAAAACTAATTTTGGAGAGGTAATTATAAGAGTGAGATAACTCTATTTCTTATTGCTAATCTGGCAACCTCTGCGTCATAAATGTGTGAAAGGGTTAATGCGATTAAGGCGGCATGTAGCGTTGCCATGGTGATTGGCTTGTTTGGATTACATTTGATACCTGCTGAAAAGATTCCTTTGTCTAGACTCTTATTAATGGAAGGGAGAGGTAGTTGCTTTTTCGCCCTCGTGTTTAGACCCATTAGCTTCGAGATTTTAAGACGTTCGTCCCGTTAGTTTGGCGATATTCAGACCTTTCACCCCATTTTTGTGTCAATATATAGACCTTTCGTACCATTTAGGTGTTAATTCTTTCCTGGCGAGCGATAGCGAACCTGTGATTCTAGGAGGAATCGGCCATCGACCGGGACATTTCTCTACCGAAAAAAGTACAAATTTAGTTTGATGAGTGGTCTATTTTTTTTTTTTTTTAAGCTTGATAGAGGTCTAGCGGTGAAACTATAAAATAGATACGTAAATATATAAATAGACCAAAAACTAACTATTACCCCCCTAAGAGGATCAACCTACGTCACGCCACTCATTATCCTGTAATACTCTGTTATTACCACAATACAGGCTGTAATACAGAGAGAGACAGACAGACAGACAGACAGACAGACAGACAGACAGATAGATAGGTGTGTGTGCACGTGTGTGTGTGTGTTTGTGTCTATTGTTTATCAGTAACTCACTCACCTGTATTTTATTTTATTTCATGTTGCATTGTAATGGACTCGTCGGAGATTATCCTGTAAGCCTGTGTTAATTGTTTTGTCCGATGTAGCTTGTGTGAATAATGATTTAAGGGGGGATGGTTCACTTTTTGGTCGCCTTTTTATTTTTTATTATTATTATTATTATTATTATTATTATTATTTTCACTTTTTGGTCGATTATTATTATTATTATTATTATTATTATATATATATATATATATTTTTTTTTTTTTTTTCAGTTTCCTCCCTAGACCTCCATCACACTTTAAAAAAAACATCCATTAGATCCCCCTTCTACTGTACATTAATTTGTACATTTTTCGGTAGAAAAATATCCGGCCGAAGGCCGATTCTCTCAAAATTACAGGCTCACTATCGTTCGCCAGGGAAAAAAATCGACACCTAAATAGCACGAAAGGTCTTAATATTGACAAGGAAATGGGGCGGAATGTCTTAAAATCGACAAAATAATGGGGCAAACATCTTAAAATCTGAAAACTAATGGGGCTACACATTAGGGAGAAGGGGGTCCAGAAAAACGGTCTGCCTCCCCTTAAAGAGGATATATATCTATAAGACTGAGTGTTGTTTTCACGGATTCATTCTGCAAGTGACGACTTTGAGTACCAGCGACGCGCGTTATCTTTTATTCTAGCTGTATTGAGATGGCATTTTGCAGCTTAGGAAGGATCTGTGGTAGTTAACGGGGTTGGTTGTGATAGATTGCAGCCTTATTATTGCTAGAGGTCCTTCCTAAGCTGAATAAAATCGTCTAATATTCTCCACAATATAATAATAAGAACGTCACCTGTACTGTATGGGTTAACCACCCACTCACTCGCTCTCACTCATTCTCGCTCTCACTCATTCTCTCTCTCTCTCTCTCTCTCTCTCTCGGCTGGCAATGGTTAGACTGAAGATGAGTGGTTGTGGAGGGTACACAGAGAGAGAGAGACTGTACTGTATCAAGACCACTTCTACACAAGGCCTGAACGGAGAGAGAAGTGTGTGTGTGTGTGTGTGTGTGTGGGGGGGGGGGGGCTGAGCTATCAAATATGATTAATTTCAAACCCACCCTGAACCCCTTCTATAATTACAGGCCTCGCTATCGCACACCAGGAAACCATCGACACCTAAATGGCACGAAAGGTCTTAATATTGGCAAAGAAATGGGGGCGAAAGTTCTGAATATCGGCAAACTAATGGGGCGGATGTCTTGAAATTTCATTGGTGGGAGGCGGGGGGGTCAGGTTGAGATACAAGTCAAAGGATGAGTAGCGACCTCATTACTGGAGAAACCTTTGAAGTTGAAACTGACCTCTGTGAGCCCGTTACTGTGGCCTTGAATGGAAATTGTTGATATAAGAACATAAGAAAATGGGAGTCTGGAGAAATCCGATCGGCCCACACAAGGCAGATCCCTGTCATACCCAACCCCAATTACAAGGCCTAATTACAAGGCCTAATGCTAATATATAAGTTATTATTAGCCCTTGTAACCATACACAACAATGTCGTATTTATGTCGTGTGCCCAACTGCAAGGAAAACTACAAAAATGGACTTAAAGTACAAATATTCACATTTCCCAAAAATGAGGCGTTATTGCGTGCTTGGATTCGAGCTATCAAATATTAACCCCTTGAATCTCTGACGCGTTTTATCAGTATATTTTGGCTATCATTAGACGATTTTATGCAGCTTAGGAAGGATCTGTGGGTATTAAAAGGGTAAAGACTCTCTCAATCAACCCTCTGACTTCCGTATACCCTTCCTAATCTGAATAAAATCGTCTAATAATTACCGGAAAACAAAACAGAAATACATATTGGAGCTTGAAAGGGTCAAAATATTAAGATTAATTTCAAACCCACCCTTGACTTGACTTGATGGCTAGTGAAAAAGTTTGAAAGCATATAGTTTGTATGTGTATTGGCCACCCCTTCGGGGATCACGGCGGCAGGCAATAGATAGATAGATAGATAGATTATTATTATTATTATTATTATTACTGTTATTATTATTATTATTATTATTATTATTACTGTTATTATTATTATTATTATTATTATTATTATTACTGTTATTATTATTATTATTATTATTATTACTGTTATTACTGTATAGTGAGCATGTCCCCACTGTCATGACGTCACTGAGGATCCTTCAGACCTTGTGTAGAGGGGGTCTTGACTCTACAGTATAGTGTTGGGGGGGCTTTAGTCAGAGGTCCTTCCTATTCAACACGTGAGGAGGGGCTTGGGATGGGTTATTATAGGAGGGGTCGGTTGTATAGAACTTATGATATATTATGTAACATTTTCTTTTAAGGGAGCTCAGCATAATTTACTGTTTCGGCTCAATGGTTTAAGGAGGGGGTTTAGTTTGCTCTCTAAACCTCCATCAAACTTTAAAGAACACCCACAAGACCCCACTTCGATATTAAAATGTCCCGGCCGAAGGCCAGTTACTTCTTTAAATACAGGCTCGCTATCGGTCGCCAGGAATAAATCGACACCTAAATGGCACGTACTATGGTTCTTCCAAGTGAGAGCAAAAGAAAAAGAGACACCAATAATATTGTGAGAAGATGAAGGATTGATTTTTGTATTGTTGAAGTATAAGGGTTAGGTCTCTCTCTCTCTCTCTCTCTCTCTCTCTCTCTCTCTCTCTCTCTCTCTATATATATATATATATATATATATATATATATATATACACATAAACAGACTCTCTCTTGTTTTCTCTCACTCACTCACTCACTCACTCACTCACTCACTCTCATTCTCTCTCTCTCTCTCACCCTGATTATGGCCAGCACGTGTACGAATGGAGTTTGGAATTAACCAAATTAATGCGTACCCATAACTTCATTTCTCAGCACAACAGTTTCTTTTTTGTTTTTATCTGAAAATAGTTTGCGGTACGATCTTGGAATATCATAGAACAAAGACCAAGCTATCTATCTATTGCTGGACTCCTTATTTCCCTATATATGAGGGTGGCCTTACACAAAACGCCCCCAAGCGGACCTAACCCTATGAGAACGACAACCTGTCCCAGTTTATTCAAGGATTTGCAAGATTAACCTGCACTCAATTAGGGTCCGTCCGACTCCGAGGCCCTCTGTGTATCTTTTTGGCATTATTTTTCTACAGTGGTGTGCGGCTAGTCTGTCTACTAACCTGTTTCACCCGTAGGTAAGCAGTACGGATTTGTATAAGGCTTACTCCCCTACATGGGTTGCCGACCAAGGCTGATGAGTCCCATCCACCCGGATTTCTAAGGTAGTCTCCCCTAGATGGGTTGCCGAGCAAGGCTAACAAGTCCTATCCTCCCGGTAGAATATATATATATATATATATACCTTCTACTTTAACCCTATTTGATCGGAGGGGGATGTTTTGGGGCTTCCCTGTTTCGCTCTAGTTTGGAGATTTTAAGACGTTTCACTCAATTAGTTTCGCGATAATAAGACGCTTCGTCCCATTTCTGTGTCGATTTTTTTTCCGAGCGAGCGATAGCGAGCCTGTAGCATCGGAGAAATCGGCCTTGACATATTTCCAATTGTAAAAAGTACAAATTTAGCTTGAAGGGGGTTTGGGTGTGGGGGGGAGGGGGGGGGGGGTATTTAGTTTAACCCCTTCAGCACCATGACACCCATTTACCTTTGATTCTGGCTAACAT
>CM064567.1:8677824-8692824 GCA_032716605.1 Paralithodes platypus
AAAAATGTATCAATAAATAGACCAAAAAACAACCACTACCCGGGTCTTAAATTGTTTGTAAATTATAGACTGCCGATGAAATACCCATTAATCTACAGTCAAATTGGCAACAGATTAATAATTGAATTTCCAATATCAGTCATTTAATTACACTCGCTCGCTTAGCAACGTTCATTTCACATTTAATAACACATTTCACGCTCTTCGGTATCAAGAGCAGTGGATGTTGGTGTATCGCTGAAAAGGGAGGGAATTGAGTGGAAGCTACCTATACTGCTGTTTGCGGATGACACAGTTCTGATGAGTGATAATGAATGGGAGTTGCAGGGTTTGGTAAATGAGTTTGGAACAGTGTGCGAAAAACGGAATTTGAAGGTAAATACGGGGAAGAGCAAGGTTATGGTCTTCGAAAGGGGTGAAGTCACAGAGTGTGAGGTGAAGCTGAACGGTCAGGCTATGGAGATCGTCAACTCTTTTAAGTATCTGGGCAGTGTGTTGAGTAAAGATGGGACTATGGATGAAGAAGTGCGGGAGAGGGTACAACAGGGGAAGAGGGTTGTAGGAACGCTAAAAGCAGTAACAAGAAATAGGGTGGTCAGTATGGAAGTGAAGAAGTCCTTGCATGACAGTGTGGTAATCCCGACACTGACTTACGGAAGCGAAGCATGGACGTTGGTCGAGAGACTCAGACCAAGAGTGAGAGCAGTGGAAATGAATTACTTAATGAGTGCGTGCGTGCGGAGTTACATGGAGGGATAGACAGACTAATGAGGAAGTAAGAAGGAAGTGTGGTGTGGAGGTAGATGTGCTGGAAAGTGTGAAAAGGAACAACTTGAGATGGTTCGGCCATATGGAACGTATGGAAAGCGAGAGAATGACTAAGAGGGTGTACGAGAGCGAGGTGGAGGAACAGAGAGGGAGGTAGACCGAATATGAGGTGGAAGGATGGAGTGAGGAACTACATGAACGAAGGCGGTGCTGGTTGGGGGGAGGGGCGTCGACTGACTGGGGACAGAGGTGCATGGGGGCAGTTCGTTCGTGGCCACCCCTTCGGGGATCACGGCGTCAGGCAATAGATAGATAGACGCTCTTCGGATTTCAAAGCTTAACAATTAATTTATATTTAGGGGAGTAGGGTCTTTTTATTGGTCGTTATTATATATATATATATATATATATATATATATATATATATACTGTATATATATATATACTGTATATATATATATACTGTATATATATATATACTGTATATATATTATATACAGTATATATATATATATACCTGTATATATTTGTTTATTTTTTGTTTAGTTTCCTACCTAGACCTCCATCAAGCTTAATAAATATATCTCCCTTCTAAACAAATTTGTATATTTTTCGGCCGAACGTCATAAAATCTGAAAACTAATGGGGATAAGCATAAGGGAGAAGGGCCAGAAACCCCTTACCTCGCACGATCAGAAACACTATTAATATTATATGATTGATTGGAGATCACTGATATATGTGAATATGTAAAGATCCGGTTATATGTTCAAGTTACGTTACATACAGTGAACACAGAACACTGATATATCACAGAATGCTGATATAATGAATACAGAACACTGATATATATATATAATGAATACAGAACACTGATATATATATAATGAACACAGAACACTGATGTATACTGTACATGTATTTGTTGATTTCATTAATTGAGTTTAGAGGTGTAGTTGGTTGGTGGAAAAAACATAATAATATCACACACACACACACACACACAAACACACACACACACACACACACACACACACACACACACACACACACACACACACACACACCGTAGCCTAGTAGGTAGAGCTCTCGTCTCACACACGAGGGGTCGGGGGTTCAATCCCCGGCCGGGCGGAGACAAATTGGGCTTGTCTCCTTTCATGTGTTAGCCTCAGTTCACCTACCTGTAAATAGGTACCTGGAATAAGTGGACGACGTTGTGACGTCCCATCTGGGGTTGGCAAAAATAGTACAAGGCGAGATGGGTATCATATGGTTCACCTAAGCTGATGGCTACCTAAGCCTTCGGGCGAGACGGTACCGTCTATAGTGAGAATGGTACCATACAGATCCACCCTAAGCCTTCGTTTCCGATGTCGCCAATTGGCTACAAATACAGACTACACACACATCCACAGCCATTCCAACAGTACATAAAACACTTAACATGCATTTCACGCAATACATTCCCAGTTAAGGAGGCGCGATAATAATGAGCTTAGCTCGCATTGCGTGGATTCCCCTTGACGAACAAGTAACTGAGTAATACACACACACACACACACACACTTATATCATGTGGCAATAACCGGTTACTATCACACGTCGTCCATGCCTCGCTCGTCGCCATGGCAACGAGATTCCAATCCGCGTCGTAGTGATTATTACATTGAGAGCGCAACAATGGGACGACGCCACTATGGGACCGCGCAATAATGGGCCCGCGCAACAATGGGGCCGCGCAATAATGGGACCGCGCAATAATGGGACAAGAAAATATAGAGGGTCTATGAATTTACACAAGTAAGTGTACAGTCGGCCAAATAAGTGATGTCGCGGCAAAAAGTATATTTCGTTCAATAATTGGCATCAGCACTATCTAAGCTGTATTTCATCGTTTCGAGTGAGATATACAAACGTGTTCCCATCTTTTCACACCCTATTCAACATCTGACAGACGTTAATACAGCACACAGCGAGCAATGACAGCGGAGACACAACTTATTTGGCTGACTGTACCGATTCGTGTGATTTAGGGATCCAGCCCATCAACAAAGTAATACAAAAATAAAAAATACATGGTACCCATAAAAAAATAAAAATCAAAAATACCTTAGGTGACGATAGGGGCGGTATTTTTTCTGAACCCCCTTCTCCTTCATGTTTAGCCCCATTAGTTTTCACATTTTAAGACAGTTCCCCCATTTCTTTGTCAATAGACCTTTTGTGCTACTTATTTATTTTTTTCCAGGCGAGCGATAGCGAGCTTGTTTAATTAGAAGAACCGGGACACTTTCCTACCAAAAAATGTGCAAATTTATCTCGAAGGAGGATTTTGGCGATGTTTTATTTTAAGCTTGATATACGTATAGGGAGCAAACTAAAACTAATATATATATATATATATATATATATTAATACAGTATATAAACCGGGAATAATAAAACAAATATATATAAATAAAATAACGCTCCCTTAAGGAGATTGAGACCCCATCTATACACAAAGTTAGGGTCAAATCACACTAATCCCGGATCCAAACCTATAATGACACAAATATGTTCGATCAGTTACATCAGAGAACAATTATATGGAACAACTTCACATTATGAGCGAGCCTTTCACACTGCCACACCAAATGATATCACACAATGTGGTGGTGTGACAGTTTGAACCGCTCACCCAAAATGTGAGGTAAATTCTATGATTTTTTTTTTTATTTTTTTTTGTAATCTGATGTAACCGATCGAACAAATTTGTGTTGGATTATGTCTGGTCCGGGGTTGGCTTGACTGGACCCCTACTCATGCAGCCGATTGTACAGTTGTGGTCAGAAATACTTGAAGAACGCCTCCTAATGATAAAAATAACTAGACGATGAGCGTGAAATATAATTTTGAGGGTCTAAAAAGGGGAAGTGGAGGAGGGGGGGTGGGGGACCATTCAATATTAACCCTTTCTGTAGCAGTGACGTCTTTTTATTTGATCGTTAAAAAAAAAAAAAAAAAAAAAAAAAATCAACTTCCATCATTCTTTAAATAATTACCCTGAAGACCACTCCACTCGATAATCTCCGGCCCTCGCAAAAGTTACAGGCAATTTAACAGACAACGATTCCAAGGTTTAGACATTGAAAACACATACACACACACACACACACACACACACACACACACACACACACACACACGCACAAGGGACTGGGGTTCTCGAAAAGGGGCTCCAGTCCTGACGATATTCTTGACTTACAGTGTGATGGCTTATTAATCCAGACAAGTAAATAGCCTCTGAAGTTCTTTGTTAACTAGCTCTCACACACACACACACTCACACACACACACACACACACACATCCACACCAATTGTACTGCACAAGCACAAATATTATTATTCTTAGGAAGGATACCAACATACACCCACAAACACAAGTCTTAGGACATTTAATATGGTTTGTTTATGATGTACCAGTGTATTTATGTGTACGCTAATTTAGTCAGCAAAGGCATACTGTACAGTCGCGCTAATAAGTGATGTTTCGGCACCAAGTATGTTTTGATCAATAATTGGTATCTGCAATATCTAAGCTTCATTTCTTCATATCGAGTGAAATATACAATCATGTTCCTACACTCACCCACACTATTTAACATCTGACAAACATTAATACAGCACATAGCAAGCCAAACGTAATAACAGCTGGGACATGACTTATTAGCGCGACTGTACATGTGTAATATATAGGGGGCTGTGCTCCATACGATTTGTAAAAGTCTGAGCAAATAAACTTAATTCAATTAAATTAAATTCACAGCCAGAAATCTGGTACACATAGGCTACACTCAGACGTACCATCCACCCACACATCCCATCTACACATACACCTGGGTTCTGTTTATATTCCTTTCTTAGCTTGGAGTGAAGTGCAAGGTATTGTATCCACACCTGCGTCTTCCTGTGTGCGTGTGTGCGTGTGTGTGTGTGTGTGTTGGCGGGCGGGCCCATGTACGTGAGTGTGCGCGTGACAGAAAGTAAGAGAGCAGCGGGATTTTACTGGAAGTAATGTGACTGTGTGAGGCACTGTGAGCGGTTCAGTTCTCGCTAGACCAGGGAGAGAGGAGGACGCACGTACCAGGGATCCCAACTCTCTCACAGACACACACTTCCACCCTCGCTCGCTAGTATTTCTCTATCGTTCGCTAGTTAATTGGGGAACTAGCTCGCTGGTTTTCTATAACTCGCTGGTGGAATTGTACGTTACATATAGTATTAATTACTTAGTACTATATTATATCGCAAGCTATTGTTTGCTGTACTCTGTTTCTTTTCAACTGACGGTAAATTGAAAAGTTCCCATCAAGATTTCTCCGTTATTTTGAAGATTTTGTAGTGACATATGGTGCTAATTATATAAACTTGGTCTAAATATGAAGCAGAGACATAGTAGTTTCTTATTTTTCCTTCCGTTATCGAGACATCAGATGTAAAGGGATTCAATTTGCCGTCCGATGAAATGAAACCGATTATAGTTAAATTGGGGAACTAGCTCGCTGGTTCTGTATACCTTGCTGGTGGAAGTGTACGGTTAACCCTTTCACGCATTTATGACGCAGAGGTTGCCAGATTAGCAATAAGAAATAGAGTTCTCTCACTCTTATAATTACCTCTCCAAAATTAGTTTTCTGCCCACAGCTAACTCAAAGACAACTGCAGAGGTTGAAGTAACTAAACTAAAGGTTTCTAAATACCCCTGATGGTAACAAAGGCTTTAAAGTATCCCCAATAGGCTCAACACAGCTAACTCAAACACAACTGCAGAGGTTGAAGTAACTAAACTAAAGATTTCTAAATACCCCTGATGGTAACAAAGGCTTTAAAGTATCCCCAATAGGCTCAACACAGCTAACTCAAAGACAACTGCAGAGGTTGAAGTAACTAAACTAAAGGTTTCTAAATACCCCTGATGGTAACAAAGGCTTTAAAGTATCCCCAATAGGCTCAACACAGCTAACTCAAAGACAACTGCAGAGGTTGAAGTAACTAAACTAAAGGTTTCTAAATACCCCTGATGGTAACAAAGGCTTTAAAGTATCCCTAATAGGCTCAACACAGCTAACTCAAAGACAACTGCAGAGGTTGAAGTAACTAAACTAAAGGTTTCTAAATACCCCTGATGGTAACAAAGGCTTTAAAGTATCCCTAATAGGCTCAAAATCGCGTCATATGTCGGAGAGGGTTAAGGGAACCCACTTCGCTTTGTTTTCTCTTTCTCTCCCTCTCTCTTTGGCTTGTATCCATTCGGCCTCATTCAGCCTACTGTTTGGATATTAGTATTATTGAAAGTAAATACAGTTCCGGTACTTCAAAGCTCTATATATTAAGGGCAGATTTCCACTTGAGGGATTTTTTTCTTTACCCCTTTCTCCCTCATGTTTAGCCCCATTGCTTTTGATATTTTAAGACGTTTGCCCCATTAGTTTGGAGATTTTAAGAACTTTCATCCCATTTATGTCACTTTTAAGACCTTTCGTCCGATTTAGGTGTCGATTTTTTCCTGGCGAGCGATAGCGAGCCTGTAATTTAAGAGGAACCGACCTTCGGCCGGGACATTTTTCTACCGAAAAATTTACAAATTTATCTTGAAAGGGGGTCAAGGGGGTGTAATTTCAAGCTTGATGGAGGTCTAGGAAACACACTAAAAACCTTCCCTTAACCGCTTCTGTACCGGCTACATCTTTTGTACTTCATTTTGGCTTCTATTAGACGATTTTATGCAATTTAGAAAGGGTCTCCAGCAATCACCAGGCTCTGAAATATCTTACCTAACCCTTTTTACTACCACATATCCTTCTTAAACTGCACACAATCGTCTAAATATAGCTAGACAAACATTGAAAAGACGTTTCGGTACAGAAGGGGTTAAACTGTGTTGGTGTCCAGGACGGTACAGTCGCGTACCATAGTCTTTTAGCCGACCCATAGGAATTCCTGGAACGCCTATGTTTTTCTATCACTAATTATCTATTTACTCAGGCCCAATCCCCACGTTTCATATTGTTTTCTTTTCTTTTCTTTTCCCTCCTTTTTCCTTTTATTTTTTGTATTTGTTTGGGGGGGTGGCCGACTCAAGACAGAGCAAGAACAGGGAAAAACATAAAACAACGAACACACACACAGACAAAACACAAATTCACACACATCTATGTATTTCTATATGCAATTATAGCTTTCGGGATTACCTTTTGTATGCAATTATATAGCTTTCGGGATTACCTTTTGTATGCAATTATATAGCTTTCGGGATTACCTTTTGTATGCAATTATAGCTTTCGGGATTACCTTTTCTATGCAATTATAGCTTTCGGGATTACCTTTTGTATGCAATTATAGCTTTCGGGATTACCTTTTGTATGCAATTATAGCTTTCGGGATTACCTTTTGTATGCAATTATAGCTTTCGGGATTACCTTTTGTATGCAATTATAGCTTTCGGGATTACCTTTTGTATGCAATTATAGCTTTCGGGATTACCTTTTGTATGCAATTATATAGCTTTCGGGATTACCTTTTGGCTGGAACTCGCTTTTCAATACATATGATATATAGTTTTGTAGTTGATGTATAGGATATCATATTCATAAGTTCGTTGGCAGCTATGTACTTCCATAATTAGAAATAGGTTAAGGAGAGACTGACCGTTTGTTTGGTCTATTAATTCATTTATTCTTATTTGTTTTTAGTTTCCTTCGTAGACCTCCATCGAGCTTAGAAAAACACCCCCTAGACCCCCCTTCAAGATAAATTTGTTAATTTTTCGGTAGAAAAATTTCCCGGCCGAAGGCCGCTTCCTCTTAAAATTGAAGACTCGCTATCGCTCGCCAGGAAATAATCGACACCTTCATGGCACAAAAGGTCTTAAAATTGAAACCGCAATAGGGCGAAAGGTGTTAAAATCGCCAAACTAATGGGCCGAACGTCTTACAATCTCAAAACTAGTGAGGCTAAGCATTAGGGAGAAGGGGGTCCAGAAAAACGGTCTTCCTCCCCTCAAGTCCACAAATATTTATGAGTGGGTTAGACACTACCATAGTTGAACGTGACGTCACAGAAGACAAAACAAGTGACAACCATCTGTTTACTGTCTTTTAGAAGCCTGCGTGTATGAGTTCAAGACCTCTGTGTGTTTAGCGTCTGTAGTCCTTATTACCCGCCCCCCCCCCCAAAAAAAAAAGAAAGAAAAAGAAAAAAGGAGAAAACAAAGTGGGGATTGGGACTGAGTATATAGATAGATAGATAGATAGATAGTCCTTATAACGTGATATCATCTACCAAATTGGGCTTCCAAGAGTCTCAACCTACTTAGCGAGGAAGCCACACACACTATAGTTAATACGCAGGGGATTACAGGCTGGATGGGGAATCATAAGCAGCTAGGGTTGGTGTAATTGGTTGTGGTGATGGTGTAATTAGCAATGTTTGTGTTGGTGCAATTGGTGGTGGTGGTGGTGATGGTGTTATATTATCAGGGTCTGTGTTGGTGTAATTGTTGGTGATGGTGTTATATTATCAGGGTCTGTGTTGGTCTAATTGGTGGTGATGGTGTTATATTAGCAGGGTCTGTGTTGGTGTTATTGGTGGTTATGGTGTTATATTATCAGGGTCTGTGTTGGTGTAATTGGTGGTGATGGTGTTATATTAGCAGGGTCTGTGTTGGTGTAATTGGTGGTGATGGTGTTATATTAGCAGGGTCTGTGTTGGTGTAATTGGTGGTGATGGTGTTATATTAGCAGGGTCTGTGTTGGTGTAATTGGTGGTGATGGTGTTATATTAGCAGGGTCTGTGTTGGTGTAATTGGTGGTGATGGTGTTATATTATCAGGGTCTGTGTTGGTGTAATTGGTGGTGATGGTGTTATATTAGCAGGGTCTGTGTTGGTGTAATTGGTGGTGATGGTGTTATATTATCAGGGTCTGTGTTGGTGTAATTGGTGGTGATGGTGTTATATTAGCAGGGTCTGTGTTGGTGTAATTGGTGGTGATGGTGTTATATTATCAGGGTCTGTGTTGGTGTAATTGGTGGTGATGGTGTTATATTAGCAGGGTCTGTGTTGGTGTAATTGGTGGTGATGGTGTTATATTAGCAGGGTCTGTGTTGGTGTAATTGGTGGTGATGGTGTTATATTATCAGGGTCTGTGTTGGTGTAATTGGTGGTGATGGTGTTATATTAGCAGGGTCTGTGTTGGTGTAATTGGTGGTGATGGTGTTATATTAGCAGGGTCTGTGTTGGTGTAATTGGTGGTGATGGTGTTATATATTAGCAGGGTCTGTGTTGGTGTAATTGGTGGTGATGGTGTTATATTATCAGGGTCTGTGTTGGTGTAATTGGTGGTGATGGTGTTATATTATCAGGGTCTGTGTTGGTGTAATTGGTGGTGGTGGTGGTGTTATATTATCAGGGTCTGTGTTGGTGTAATTGGTGGTGATGGTGTTATATTATCAGGGTCTGTGTTGGTGTATTTGGTGGTTATGGTGTTATATTATCAGGGTCTGTGTTGGTATAATTGGTGAGGGTGGTGGTGTTATATTATCAGGGTCTGTGTTGGTGTAATTGGTGGTGATGGTGTTATATTATCAGGGTCTGTGTTGATGTAATTGGTGGTGATGGTGTTATATTATCAGGGTCTGTGTTGGTGTAATTGGTGGTGATGGTGTTATATTATCAGGGTCTGTGTTGATGTAATTGGTGGTGATGGTGTTATATTATCAGGGTCTGTGTTGGTGTAATTGGTGGTTATGGTGTTATATTATCAGGGTCTGTGTTGGTATAATTGGTGAGGGTGGTGGTGTTATATTAGCAGGGTCTGTGTTGGTGTAATTGGTGGTGGTGGTGGTGTTAAATTAGCAGGGTCTGTGTTGGTGTAATTGATGGTTATGGTGTTATATAGCAGTGTCAGGCTTTATTTAACTAATGGTGGTGGTGGTGATGGTGATGGTGATGGTGTAGGGATCAAAAGACAATTTAATATGCACAGGTTATACACAGGGGGAACCAAGACTCGAATATCTGCTGTTAGAATAATAAACACCTCCCCTAGAGCTTTAACTGTTTTGGTACGCTATATACTGTATAGTATATACATAAAATACAAAGGAGTACAAAGGAAATCAAGCAACAACAGATCCAGCGATCCCTCGAGGCTGCTTGTCCTCCAAAACACTGATGTTCAAGTGTCTACACAGTAGTTTAGAGTGGGTAAGGGGAAAATGGAAAGGGAAGACTGCCCTGGGACAAATGTCCGTGGCAGGATTAGGAGATGTTAGTAGGGGACAGTTGTTAGTAATATAATAGAGGGTACAAAAATTAATTTGAAAATGCAGTCAGTCGTGGATTTAAGGCAATGCATTTTTCTAGGCGAAGTTTAAAAGAATGAACGGTGCTGCAGTCTATGACATCTCGGGGAAGTCCATTCCACAAGTTGACAACTCGAGATTCGTGTGAGTTAAAAGATTTACCAATAATTTTGCAACCGTTCCCGCGTGTAATTTGATTGGTCGATGGTGAAATATTTATTACAATTCATATTGTCGATGTTTTGAACACTTGAATTAAGTCGCCTCTTAATCTGCGCTGGGTTAAAGGAAATAAATTTAATTATCTAAGATGCTCCTGGTATGGTTTGTTCTTTAGGCAAAGTATCATTTTGGTAACTCTATGTTGAACTCGTGCTAGCTTGTCTATATCTTTTTGGTAGTAAGGGCACCAGAATTGAACGCAATATTCCAGGAGAGGGCGGACTAAGGAATTGTAAGGAGTTAGGAATACATCTTTGGATTTATGCTCAATTGACCTGCCTATAAAGCCAATTATTTTGTTTGCCTTCTTAACAACATTGTTGACTCGGTTTTAGGTTACTCGATATTGTTACTCCCAAATCAGTTTCTCTGTCTACACTCTTAAGCTGGGTGCCATTCATTGAATAGTTTGCTTTCTCATTTCGGTTTCCGATATGGAGTACTTTAAATTTATTCGCTTTGAAACACATTTGCCAAATTTGAGCCCAATGTGACAACTTATCTAGATTATGTTGCATATCATCAACATGGTCATTTGAGAGTACGCTATTTGTAATGTTAGTATTGTCAGCAAACTTTGAGATTGTACAGGTGAGACCCTCATCTATGTCGTTAATGTAAACTAGGAAGAGAACTGGCCCCAGTACCGATCCCTGGGGTACCCCGCTGCTTAGATTGACCCATTTGCATGCTATACCGTTTATGACTACCGGTACTCTTTGGATACAAGCCAGGGAAAGAGTGAAAAGGAGAGAAAGATACAACAAATCTGGTGACCCCCGTTAAGGGGAGATTTTCACTAGAGGGATTTTTTTCTGAACCCCTTTCTCCCTCATGTTTAGCCCCATTGCTTTTGATATTTTAAGACGTTCGCCCCATTAGTTTGGCGATTATAAGAACTTTCACCCCATTTGTCAATTTTAAGACCTTTCGTGCCATTTAGGTGTCGATTTTTTCCTGGCGAGCGATAGCGAGCCTGTAATTTAAGAGCAAGCGGCCTTCGGCCGAGACATTTTCTACCGAAAAATTTACAAATTTATCTTGAAAGGGGGTCTAGGGGGTGTTATTTTAATTTTGATGGAGGCCTAGAGAACATACTAAAAACCTCCCCTTAAGAACGATGTTATAATTAATATTAGTAAGTCTATATAACTGCTTTCTAATCTCACTTTATTGACATTTGAAAACCAACCTCCTCTTGTCCATACTGTGTTGAAATATGTCCTCGTTCCTAAACTCGCCATTCATCCCTGAACAATACACTGTTTACAATCGATTGGGGGAAGGAAATATTGGGCTTGTTGACCGGTATGGATAAAAAAAAACACCATCTGCGAAACGTTGTCAATAAAGTGCTCTTCCCCAGATGGTGTTTGTTATCCAATATAGGACTTCCTGACTTCTGAGACAATGGAAGTCGTTTAACCCTTTGAGTACCAGCGACGTGTGTTTTATTATATTCTAGCTATATTTACACGATGTTATGCAGCTTAGGAAGGATCTGTGGCAGTTAAAAGGGTTGGTTGAGATAGTTTGAAGCCTTATTATTGCTAGAGGTCCTTCCTAAGCTGTATAATATCGTCTAATCACTGCCAGAATATAATTAATAAGAAGTCACCGGTACTGAACGGGTTAAGGGGGAGGTAGTTGCCTTTTCTCCCTCATGTTTAGTCCCATTACCTTTGAGATTATAGGGTGTTCGTTTCATTAATTTGGCGATTTCAAGACCTTTCGCCCCATTTTGGGAGGATAGACATGTAAATCACTACCAATATACCTAACAATTATACATATATAGTTTGTTCACTCCCTTGTCATACTCTTGATATTCTTTACAGTATAGATATAAATTCGTTTGAAGTTTCAATGTTTTATAGTTACTGTTTATAGAATTTCAAAGAAGTTATCTTAACGCCTTACGAGCGGGCCGTCAGTAACTTCTACTACCCGCCAAGCGGGTGGTTTTACCCTAAACGACCTTGTTTCCATGCTCTTTTTCATGCATAAACGAGAGCCAGAGCGTAATACAATTATGTATCCCTGAAAGGGCGATAATTGAGCTTTCCAATGACACCAGAACCATCCTTCTACGACCACGCATTCTCTTGCAACGATCGTGCAAGACTAAGGAAAACTCCCTAAAATACGGTAATTTCCTTACATAATTCCCTGTGTAGCGAGGTAGTGAGTGTGGATGTGCGTGGAGGGGACGGTAGTTGCCGCGCGGGACCCGTGCCAAACGGTCAGAGCCGACCTACGCTCCTCCCACCGCTCGTCTCTCTCTCAGAGCCAACTATTGCTCAAAATTGCACACCGCCTGAAGTCGGTCCCCGCCACATAGTCCTTTCTTCTCTAGACCGACTTAAGTCCGGTCCCACCAGACAAGGGTTAAATGCTAGCTAATTTTTAAAAATCGACACCTAAATGGCACGAAAGTTCTTAAAATCGTCACACTAATGGGCCAAATGTCTTAAAATCTCAAAACAAATGGGGCTAAACATGAGGCAGAACGTTGGCCAGAAACCTCCCCTTAACCCCTTCAGTACCATGACGTAATTTTCATATGTTATAGTCTATTCGCTGTAAGTAGGCGAGAAATCATGAACTCTACCCTCTGTAACTCAAAAAGGAGTAGAGCAAATGGGCTGTAAATTTCCACACCCATTCTCTGCCTGACCCTTCCCAAATGATATAAATATTAGCTCGATTACACCAGTCGTTTTTTAGTTACAGAGGTTATAGGTTATGATTTTTCGCCTACTTACAGCGAATAGACTATAGTTGCCGTTAGACGGTTTTCTTTAGCCTACAACCTGCCTCTAGGACTCAAAGGGGTAAATGCGATCTAAAAAAAAAAAAATCTGAGTAACTTAGGTCCTTCTTAAGCTTCATGAAATCGTCCAATTTTAACCAGAATCAACGGTAAAAAGGCGTCATCGTGGTGAAGAGGTTATTGATATATAACACGCTTAAAAAAAAAACAAAAAAAAAACAAGACCCCCATTCTAGATAAATTTGTTAATGTTTCGGTTGCAAAATGTCCCAGCCAAAGGCCGCTTTCTCCTAAAATACAGGCTCTCTATCGCTCACCAGGAAAAATTCGACACCTAAATTGCACGAAAGGTCTAAATATTGACAAATAAATGAGGTGAAAGGTCTTAAAATCGTCAAACTATTGGACCGAACGTCTTAAAATCTGAAAAAAGGTGCTAAACATAAGAGAGAACGGGGGCCAGAAACCCCCCCTCCCCCCCTTAGTGATATAAAACAAGACAGTGAGCGATACCTAATGAATCCCAGCAATTATGATGTTGGTGGCTTCAGCAATTATCAAAATTCTTCGCCAGGGTGTCGTATTTTATGACTCCAAATATTGTCAAACAAAATTCTGAACGCGGCTGTACGGTTGGTCAAATAAGTTGTGTCGCCGCTGTCGTTTTGATCGCTGTATGCTGTTGTTACGTCTGTCAGATGTTGAATAGGGTGTGTAAAGATAGGAACATGGTTGTATATCTCACTCTGAACGATGATTTCAACCTTAGATAGCGCTGAAACCGATTACTGACTGAAATATACTCGGTGCCACGCATCACTTATTTGGCCGACTGTACCTTCTATCCAGGTTACGTAATGTCAGAAGTACAGTGGCGCTAATAAATCATGTCTCAGCTGTCTTTACGTGTGGGTCTCTCTGTGCTGTATTAATGTCTGTCAGATGTTGTATAGGATGGTTAAGTGTAGGAACATGCTTATAAATCTCACTCAAAACTAATAAATCAAGTTTTAGACCTTGCTGATACCAATTATTGATCAAAACATACTTGGTGCCGAGACATCACATATTAGCGCGACTGTACTTATCCGTCCATCAAAGCAGTAATGCAGCTAACTAGGAAATATGTAGATGGATATAAATGAATACAGATTAAGAGAGAGAGAGACAGAGATTAACGTTATAAATTCATACATATAGACCTAATGCTCTAACAGTCTTTTCCATTTAATTGTAAAGACACATATGGGGTGCCTCTCTCGCCAAGTAGTACAAGACTGTATATAGTAATAATATATACCGGATATATATATATATATATATATATATATATATATATATATATATATATATATACACATATATATATACTGATATATATATATATATATATATATACTGAATATATATATATATATATATATATATATATATATATATATTCAAATAACTGGAGAAATTACGCAATAAGCTCCTTAGAAACATTATTAAAAATGAGTCTTCAAAGAGTTCTCAGTGAATGCATCAGAAACCTTTGGTCGCAATTTTAATCATGGAGCTTGTGCAACAATATTTACATGTAATCAAAGTAATGGTCTGGAAGCGTATTGAGAGTGCATACTTATATAACTAACTATTAACTATATATATATATATATTTGTTGATTTCATTAATTGAGTTTAGATGTGAAGTTGGTTGGTGGAAAAAGAATAATATATATATATATATATATATATATATATATATATATATATATATATATATATCGATCTAGTAGTATCAATCCATCTATAAACATCTGTGTCCATCTTTCTATATATCCATCAACACATCCTATCTATTTATTTGTCTATCTATCTATCTATCTATCCATATATGTTATTTTTGTA
>CM064567.1:8695324-8708035 GCA_032716605.1 Paralithodes platypus
AATAGTGTCCTAAGAATAGTAATACTAACCTTTCTTTTATTACAGATTTGCTAAGCATTTAACGCTGCATATTGCTGAGCTAAACACATGAGAATATAGCTTATATCAAAATAATCAAACCGATTTTTGGCAATAGTGATGAACAAGTAATATTTATAAGATTGACTATAAAGGGACACACCAGAACAACATTGATTAAATCAGTGTTATCAATTATAAGGAAATTCATATATAAATTCTATAAATTTATGATGAAAGTATGCTATGCAAGATTTTGAAAACTTTCAAGCAAACTATGTGTCGGTGCTGAAAATATGTTAAATTACTATCCTATATATAACTTTGCAGTAATATAGAAGAACTATTAAATGCAAGAGATAAAGAATTTGCAAACTATGCATGGAGAAAGACGAAATCTGAAAGAACATATTGTACGTATGATAAATGAATGGTGAAGCAATTTGAAATTATAAAATCCACTTCATATAAAAGTGAAGGTAAATATCCAACTGCAAATGGACACAAATATATTTCATCCAACCGTGACGAAAAAGTGTGCATGTATACAACACATATTAATCAAAGAAACCTAATATTGTCCAGATTACTCGAATTTATTTAATATCTACATGCATGGAACAAATCAATAAACCAAAATAACAAACTGGTATTGTATGCATGTAGAAAATTAGTCAGATGCGGTGTTATCGTATTTGTTTATGCTTAGAATCGGGCTATGTGCAATACAACTGTTAGTAAAACCTGTTGGATGTGGTGACAGTTTCTTCGTTGGAACGAGAGGGCAGACTTGACTTGTCTATGAACTTGACTGACTTTCCCTAAACTTCTTGTGGTTAAATGAATGTCAGGTCAATACTGAACAAACTTGAAATTATTAAACAATATATATAATACAATGGGGAGGTAAATATCGAACCGTCAATGGATGCAACTTCGGCTTTATCTTCTACTCTAGTGGACGAAACGATGGCATCCTCGTCAGAACAAAAAGACTGACTGGACCCCTTAGTGAACCTGAAAGGCCTAGTCCGGAACCTCAGTGTCTAAAGAAAACAATAATTGATATAAACATTACATAACATTCATTAACAAAAATAAAACCAAAATATCCCACTGTCAATGGACGAAACTCTGGCTTAATCCCCTACTTTGTCAAACGAAACGATGGCCTCCTCGTCAGAAAAGAGGGCCGACTTGACTTCTTTGTGAACATAACATGCCTGCTTCCATACCCCAGCGTCAAAAGAAATCATTGAAAACCATTAGATAAACTATATATCAATAATAAATGGTAAATATAACACTGTCAATGGACGAAATTCTGGTTTAATCCCCTACTCAGTCACACGAAACGAAAAGATGGCCTCCTGGTCAGAACAAGAGAGCCGACTGGAGTCCATCATGAACCTGACCGGGCTGCCCCAGAACCTCTCGTGGCTCCTCAACGTCTCCGAGCGCATCAACATCGACCTGATCATCAAGTTCCAGCTTAACAGACGAGTGAATGACGCCGCTTACTACACTCTGATCACCATGTACAGCCTGTTGATCATATTAGGATCAACGGGTAATTCGTTAGTGGTGGCGGCCGTGATCCGCAAGCCGGCTATGAGAACCGCCCGTAATGTGTTCATCATCAACTTGGCCATCTCGGACCTTCTGCTGTGTCTGGTGACCATGCCACTTACGCTGGTGGAGTTACTGTCACAGTATTGGCCCCTGGGGGATCAGCCGTTCCTCTGTAAGCTGGTGGGCACCCTGCAGGCCACTTCCATCTTCGTCTCTACCATCTCCATCACCGCCATTGCCGTCGATAGATATCAGGTGAGATTTATCTATCTATCTATATACTCAGGCCCAATCCCCACTTTTCCTATTTTGTTTTCAGGTGATATCTATTTATCTATCTATCTATATACTCAGGTCCAATCCCCACTTTTCCTTTTTATTTTGTCAGGTGATATCTATCTATCTATCTATCTATATACTCAGGCTCAGCTCAATCCCCACTTTTCCTTTTTATTTTGTCAGGTGATATCTATCTATCTATCTATCTTTATACTCAGGCTCAGCTCAATCCCCACTTTTCCTTTTTATTTTTGTCAGGTGATATCTATCTATCTATCTATCTATCTATATACTCAGGCTCAGCTCAATCCCCACTTTTCCTATTTGTTTTCTTCAGGTGAGATCTATCTATTTATCTATCTATCTATATACCCAGGCCCAATCCCCACTTTTCCTATTTTTTTGTATTTTTTGTTTTCAAGTGAGATAAACGTAGTCATTTTATGTTCAGTGAGCTTTCACAAAACAATTTTTTGCTTGCATCACAGACACAACGTATTCAATGTCAGTGAATTATTATGCTCCTGTTTTCTTTATGTTCTTATATAACCATGGGAAATAAGCTAAGGGGGTAGTGCTTGGTTTTTGGTCTATAAATTCATGTATTACTTTATTTTTTAATTTCCTCGCTAGGCCTCCATCAAACTTAGAAAAACACCCCCTTTCAAGATAAGTTTGTACATTTTTCGGTAGAAAAGTGTCCCGGCCGAAGGCCGCTTCCTCTTAAAATTTCAGGCTCGCTATCGCTAGCCAGGATATAATCGACACCTAAATGGCACGAAAAGTCTCAAATTTGACAACGAAATGGGGCGAAAGGTGTTAAAATCGCCAAACTAATGGACCGAACGTCTTATAATCTCAAAACAAATGGGGCTTAACAGGAGGGAGAAAGGGGACCAGAAAAACGACCCATCTCCCCTTAATCTCAACATAGGGTGTTTGTATTCATTCAGTTAACCTTTTACCTTAAGTGCTCCTCCTCATAGGGTGTTTGTATTCATTCAGTTAACCTTTTACCTTAAGTGCTCCTCCTCATAGGGTGTTTGTATTCATTCAGTTAACCTTTTACCTTAAGTGCTCCTCCTCATAGGGTGTTTGTATTCATTCAGTTAACCTTTTACCTTAAGTGCTCCTCCTCATAGGGTGTTTGTATTCATTCAGTTTAACCTTTTACCTTAAGTGCTCCTCCTCATAGGGTGTTTGTATTCATTCAGTTAACCTTTTACCTTAAGTGCTCCTCCTCATAGGGTGTTTGTATTCATTCAGTTAACCTTTTACCTTAAGTGCTCCTCCTCATAGGGTGTTTGTATTCATTCAGTTAACCTTTTACCTTAAGTGCTCCTCCTCATAGGGTGTTTGTATTCATTCAGTTAACCTTTTACCTTAAGTGCTCCTCCTCATAGGGTGTTTGTATTCATTCAGTTTACCTTTTTTTGAGTTAATTATTATCAAGAGAGTTTCGGACAAATATTCCCTAATTATTTCTTAAAGCTGCTAGACTAAGATACCTGATACAGAGAGAGAGAGAGAGAGAGAGAGAGAGAGAGAGAGAGTGTGTGTGTGTGTGTTGATAATAAAACTAGTCCCAGAGAAAAAAGGGGATATTGGAAGAGAGAGAGTTAGAGTGAGTGAGTGAGTGAGTGTGTGTGTGTGTGTGTGTGTATATGGTGTCAATAAAACTAGTCCCAGAGAAAAAAGGGGATATTGGAAGAGAGATATGGAGATTCCAGAGAGAGATATGGAGATTCCAGAGAGAGATTCCAGAGAGAGGGAGAGAGATTCCAGAGAGAGAGAGAGCCCAGAGAGAGAGAGAGATTCCAGAGAGAGAGAGAGAGATTCCAGAGAGAGAGAGAGTCCAGAGAGAGAGAGAGATTCCAGAGAGAGAGAGAGATTCCAGAGAGAGAGAGAGTCCAGAGAGAGAGAGAGATTCCAGAGAGAGAGAGAGGTTCCAGAGAGAGAGAGATTCCAGAGAGAGAGAGAGATTCCAGGGAGAGAGAGAGTCCAGAGAGAGAGAGAGAGAGATTCCAGAGAGAGAGAGAGATTCCAGAGAGAGAGAGTCCAGAGAGAGAGAGAGTCCAGAGAGAGAGAGAGAGAGATTCCAGAGAGAGAGATTCCAGAGAGAGATTCCAGAGAGAGAGAGAGATTCCAGAGAGAGAGAGAGAGATTCCAGAGAGAGATATGGAGATTCCAGAGAGAGATTCCAGAGAGAGGGAGAGAGATTCCAGAGAGAGAGAGAGCCCAGAGAGAGAGAGAGAGATTCCAGAGAGAGAGAGAGATTCCAGAGAGAGAGAGAGATTCCAGAGAGAGAGATTCCAGAGAGAGAGAGAGAGAGATTCCAGAGAGAGAGAGAGAGATTCCAGAGAGAGAGAGAGATTCCAGAGAGAGAGAGAGGTTCCAGAGAGAGAGAGATTCCAGAGAGAGAGAGAGATTCCAGAGAGAGAGAGAGATTCCAGAGAGAGAGAGAGAGTCCAGAGAGAGAGAGAGATTCCAGAGAGAGAGAGAGAGATTCCAGAGAGAGAGAGAGATTCCAGAGAGAGAGAGAGAGATTCCAGAGAGAGAGAGTCCAGAGAGAGAGAGAGAGTCCAGAGAGAGAGAGAGAGATTCCAGAGAGAGAGAGAGAGAGTCCAGAGAGAGAGAGAGAGTCCAGAGAGAGAGAGAGATTCCAGAGAGAGAGAGAGGTTCCAGAGAGAGAGAGATTCCAGAGAGAGAGAGAGTCCAGAGAGAGAGAGAGATTCCAGAGAGAGAGAGAGAGATTCCAGAGAGAGAGAGAGATTCCAGAGAGAGAGAGAGATTCCAGAGAGAGAGAGTCCAGAGAGAGAGAGAGAGATTCCAGAGAGAGAGAGAGTCCAGAGAGAGAGAGAGATTCCAGAGAGAGAGAGAGGTTCCAGAGAGAGAGAGAGATTCCAGAGAGAGAGAGAGATTCCAGAGAGAGAGAGAGAGAGTCCAGAGAGAGAGAGAGAGTCCAGAGAGAGAGAGAGAGATTCCAGAGAGAGAGAGAGATTCCAGAGAGAGAGAGAAAGATTCCAGAGAGAGAGAGAGAGAGAGATTCCAGAGAGAGAGAGATTCCAGAGAGAGAGAGAGTTTCCAGGGAGATTCTCAAGATACACAAACACGTCCAGTCCACTCGCTCTGTACTGAGAACTTACTGTAGTATATAATCTGTATTTTATGTAACGCTCTACTGAATTACATTAACCCTCTGAGTACCAGCGACGTGTTATATTTTATTCTAGCTCTATTTAGACGATATTATGCAGCTTAGGAAGGATCTGCGGTAGTTAAAATGGTTGTTTGAGATAGATTGAAGCCTTATTATTGATAGAGGTCCTTCCTAAGCTGAATAATATCGTCTTTGTGGTAGTTACAAGGGTTAGTTGAGAAAGTTTGTAGCCTTTTAAATGGTAGACGTCCTTCCTAAGCTGCTCAAAATCGTCTAATATTTGCCAGAATATAATGCAAAGGACGTCACCGGTAATGAAAGGGTTAAGGGGGGATGGTTCACTATTTGATCGATTTTTTTTATTTATTAATTGTTGTTTCTATTTTCTAGTTTAGGTGCTTATGTTCTGGGTGTGGTGTCCCGAGTTCGAATCCCGGGAAGACCATATGCTTTCATTAGTTTATTCAAGTACATTGGGGTTTGTAATTGATGATTAATTTTAAGACCGCCTTCAAACTTTAATAAACATCCATTAGATCTCCCTTCTACATTAATTTGTACATATTTCGATAGGAAAATGTGTCGGCCAAGGGCCGGTTCTTTCAAAATTACAGGCTCACTATCGTTCGCCAGAAATAACATCGACACCTAAATAGCACGAAAGGTCTTAAAATCGACAAACTAATGAGGCAAACATCTAAAAATCTGGAAATTAATGGGGCTAAACATGAGAGAAGGGGATCTAGAAAAACGACCCATCTCCCCTTAACTTTTTCTACTGATTAACATTAAGCTATTGTGTACAGATTAAAAAGTACCTATGGGAATGAGTAAGGTTAAAAGTACCTATGGGAATGAGTAAGGTAAAAAGTACCTATGGGAATGAATAAGGTTAAAAGTACCTATGGGAATGAGTAAGGTAAAAAGTACCTATGGGAATGAGTAAGGTTAAAAGTACCTATGGGAATGAGTAAGGTAAAAAGTACCTATGGGAATGAATAAGGTTAAAAGTACCTATGGGAATGAATAAGGTTAAAAGTACCTATGGGAATGAGTAAGGTTAAAAGTACCTATGGGAATGAGTAAGGTTAAAAGTACCTATGGGAATGAGTAAGGTAAAAAGTACCTATGGGAATGAATAAGGTTAAAAGTACCTATGGGAATGAATAAGGTTAAAAGTACCTATGGGAATGAATAAGGTTAAAAGTACCTATGGGAATGAATAAGGTTAAAAGTACCTATGGGAATGAGTAAGGTTAAAAGTACCTATGGGAATGAATAAGGTTATTGCAATCTTGGTTAACGCTCTGGCTCCTTCAAGTCTTTCCTAAGCTGAATAAAATAATCTACTGATAGCCGCAAAAAAAGGAAGAAATCTCTCTCTCTCTCTCTGTATATATATATAGTTTGTTAGACCAGACTGCCTAGTAAGGACCTAGAGGTCTGTGTGGTGTGTGTATCTATGTAGCTCTATGTAGCTCTCTCTCTCTCTCTCTCTCTCTCTCTCTCTCTCTCTCTCTCTCTCTCCATCAAAGGTAAGGTTTCCTATATATGTAGTGGAGAAAAAAACTTGTTCTTTTTCCAATGAGATGAAGCTTTTCTCGGAAAGTTCAGGTCGGGTGATGGCTGTCAGATAAAGAGGGTGGTGGCCTACTGACACACACACGTACACACAAACACACACACATATAAATTATACATACACACACACACACATACATACATACACAAACATGCATACACACACATAAGCATACATACACAAAAGCACACCCACACACACATATACATGCATGCAAACACACACACACACACACACACACACACACTGTACAATTCTGGTGCCCCTACATAAGTACAGTACAAGAGAGAGAGAGAGAGAGAGAGAGAGAGAGAGAGAGAGAGAGAGAGAGAGAGAGAGAGAGAGAGAGTTAAAAAAAACACCCTCTAGACCCCGGTCGAAGGCTGGTTCCTCTTAAATTTACAGGCTTGCTATCGCTCACCAGGAAAAAATCGACAGGTAAGTGGCACGAAAGGTCTTAAAATTGACAACGAAATTGGGCGATAGGTGTTAAAATCGCCAAACTAATTTGTCGAACGTCTTAAAATCTCAAAACTAATGAAGCTAAACACGAGGGAGAAAGTGGTCCAGAAAAACGGCCCATCTCCCCTTAATCTCCTTAACCCCTTCAACACCATGATGTAGTTTTCCTCCTATTCTGGTTACCATTAGACGATGTTCTTCAGCTTATAATCTACCCCTTTAAGACTGAAAGGGGTCAATACGATCTCAATAAACCACTTTCGCGTTCCCTCGTCCGTTTCTCTGCCTCGTCGAGTAGGAGAATTATACAAGGGGTGGAGGATTCCTAGCCCCCTGCCCCCAGACGGTAAAGTAGGAAGGTAAAAGAGACCGACAGAAACAGCTAAGGTTGGGTAGAGGATGCCAAACCTCACTCTGGATAGGACCAGCCCTCACCCAATAGTATGAAACCGTCAGCCAATCAACGACCAGCATCTGACATAATCACAGCACATTGTTATGAAGAAAGGAAAGCAGAGAAGGAGAATTAAGGGGGTAGTACTCGCTTTTTATGGACCCCCTTCTCTCTCATGTTTAGACCCATTAGTTTTGCGATTTTAAGACGTTCGTTCACTAGTTTGGCGATTTTGAGATCTTTCGCCCCATTACCTTGTCAATACTAAGACCTTTCATGCCGTTTAAGTGTTAATTTGTTCCTGGCGAGCGAGAGCGAGCCTGTAATTTTTGAAGGAACCGGCCTTTGGATGGGAAATTTTTCTACCGAAAAATGTACAAAAATATCTTGAAAGGGAGTAGGCCTACAGCGGGTGTTTGTTTAAGCTTGAAGGAGGTCTAACGAGGAAACTCAAAATCAAATAAATACATGAAAAAGTAGCCCCAAGAAACCCAGCAGTGGCCCGTCAAGATAATCAAGGGAGCCGCTCGGGCACCTGTCTCCAGGGCCAGGTGGCTCAGCCAATTAGCACGCCAGCTGGTGCTCCTAATACGGTGGTGATTATAATACGGTGGTGATTATAATACGGTGGTGATTATAATACGGTGGTGATTATAATACAGTAATGACTTTAATGCATTGGCCAATGTTATATACCTGTATAATATATATATATATATATATATATATATATATATATATATATACCCTGTATATATCAGAATTGTGTCAATTTCGTTAATTAACCTAACGTTTAGCTGATAATCCGATTAAAGTTAATTACCTTAGGTAGCTACTTTTTGAAAAATTGGTAACCTTAATTGAAATCTCTGGAAGTGAATAGGTTAACTTAAATAAATAATTAACATTACATTATTAATTAACTACCGGTATCCTCTGTTTCATCTTCCCGTGTGTGGGAGTTGGATAAGACTAGGATAAGCGAGGGGCTACATTAACTACTTAATTGAGAGTTTTATTTTATAAGGAAGTTGGAGATATAGACATCGGTATTTAGCAGAATAACCAGTATAATACGGTTTTAATAGTTCTAAAGATACATAAAACCAAATTCAACATACTATTTGTCCATCAGAAACTTACATAATTACTGTATTTGTGATTAATATCGATGTTTAAGGGGGCCCACCTCGCTTTTTTTATCTTTCTATCCCTCTCTTTTTGGCTTGTATCCATTCGGCCCCATTCAGCCTACTGTTTTAAGACGTTTATCCCCATCCAGGTGTCAATATTTTCCTGGCAAGCGGTAGCGAGTCAGCATATATATATTTTTGTTTTGACAGCAAGGTAAATTTGTAAATTTTTCGATAGAAAAATCTCTCCGGCGAAGCCGGATTTCTCCAGACAATACTGGCTCGCTATCGCTCGCCAGGAAGAAATCGACATCTGGATGGGGATAAACGTCTTAAAACAGTTGGCTGAATGGGGCCGAATGGATACAAGCCAGGGAAAGAAAGAAACGGAGAGAAAGATAAACAAAAAGCCGGTGACCCCCCTTAAAGACCGAACTTCCTTATAGCCTGAAACTCGCAAGTGGCCAATTTAACACTCTCATGCGAATATAATGCAAACCAATGACCTTGTTGTTGGCTTAGTAGAATTGTATCCATGTTACCTTAGTCTGTATCTTGTAGTAGGATTTTTACATAGATTTTACATAGACACACTGGCCACACAGATCTTACGATCCCTACGAGGTGACCAGGACTTAATCCTAATAGAGATAGCAGAGAGAGAGAGAGTACAAAGGAGTACAAAGGAAATCAAGCAACAACAGATCTAGTGACCCTTCTAGGTTGCTTGTCCTCCAAAACACTGAGGATCAAGTGTCCAAACAGTGGTTTAGAGTGGGTAAGGGAACATTGGAAAGGGAACTACTGCCCTGCCACTAACGTGGCAGGACTAGGAAGTTAGTAGGGGACATATGGGTTAGTAACTGAGGGGAGGATAAAGTTATTCATTTACAAACGCAGTCAGTCGCGGGTTTGATGCGAGTTATTTGTCTAGGCGGAATTTAAATGAATCAACGGTGCTGCAGTCTATAACGTCTCGGGGAAGCCCATTCCACAAGTTGACAACTCGATTGAAGAAGAAATTCTTAGATTCGTGCGAGTTAAAAGATTTACCAATAATTTTGCAACCGTTTCCCCGCGTGTAATTAGATTGGTCGATAGTGAAGTACTTACTACAGTTCATATTGTCGATGCCTTTGATGATTTTGAACACTTGAATTAAGTCGCCTCTTAATCTGCGCTGGGTAAAAGGAAATAGATTTAATTCTCTAAGACGCTCTTCGTATGGTTTGTTCTTTAGGCTAGGTATCATTTTGGTAACTCTACGTTGAACTCGTTCTAGCTTGTTTATATCTTTTGGTAATAAGGGCACCAGGATTGACGCAGTATTCAGAAGAGGGGCGGACTAAGGAATTGTAAAGGGTTAGGATAACTTCTTTGGATTTATGCTCAAATGACCTGCCTATAAAGCCAATTATTTTGTTTGCCTTCTTAACAACTTCTGAACATTGTTGACTCGGTTTTAGGTTACTCGATATTGTTACTCCCAGATCAGTTTCTCTTGTTTACATTCTTAAGCTGAGTGCCATTCATCGAATAGTTTGCTTTCTCATTTAGGTATCCGACATGTAGTACTTTACATTTATCCGCATTGAAACTCATTTGCCAAATTTGGGCCCAACATGACAATTTATCTAGACTTAGACTCTCTCTCTCTCTCTCTCTCTCTCTCTCTCTCTCTCTCTCTCTCTCTCTCTCTGTCTCTGTCTCTCTCTCTCTCTCTCTCTCTCTCTCTCACAGACCCCGCCGATGCTGATTGCTTCAGGCTTGGTCCACAGGGCTGACCTATCTATAGGTACTGGCTCAGAAAATGTTCATAGGAGGAAAAGTTTAGAGTAGAAGGATAGTAGTAGGGACAACTCTTAAGGTCTATCGAGAGAGAGAGAGAGAGAGAGAGAGAGAGAGAGAGAGAGAGAGAGAGAGAGAGAGAGAGAGAGAGAGAGAGAGAGAGAGAGAGAGAGAGAGAGAGAGGGGGGGGGGGGCAGGGCGGGGGGAGAGAGAAAGAAACTATCTATAATAATAAGTTAGCCGGTGGGATTTCCATAAATTCAAGCCTTTCGCATCAAGGTGTTTATGACCATAGATCAGGTAAATATGTATAAGATTTCCACCCCTATCTCCCTATTCCATATTTATGTTCAAGTTGTACAGTCGTGCTAATAAGTGATGTCTCGGCACCAAGTATGTTTTGATCGATAATTGGTATCAGCAATATCTAAGCTTCATTTCTTCATATCGAGTGAAATATAGAAATATGTTCCTACACTTACCCACCCTATTCAACATCTGACAGACATTAATACAGCACAGAGCAAGCCAAACGTAATGACAGCTGGGACTTGACTTATTAGCGCGACTGTACTCGTTTTATGTTCATTATACTGCCTTTGGACAGGCTAAAGAAAGTTGTTAGGGTTAACTAAAAAATATTATACTTTAATATAATAAGTCCATAAATATAAGAACATAAGAAAATGGGAGTGCAGAAATTAAGGAACAACCCGTTCTTAACATTAATTATCCATTACCAACCCCAATACACTTGAATAAATTAATGGCAGCATATGATCCTCCCCGGATTCGAACTCAGGAAACCACACCCAGAACATAAATATCTAAACCATTACACCACCGACACAGTTAAATGCTAAGTACACGATCACGATATATATCCATTTTCAAATTATGGATATCAATCTAATCATGTACTTAAATCCAACTGCATTATGGACAGTCTAATGGTTTAGTGAGAGGAAAGAACAACGAATGGGACACAGATCACTTTACAAATATTAATTTACGAGAGAGAGAGAGAGAGAGAGAGAGTGCGAGTGTGTGTGTGTGTGTGGGTGGGTGTGTGTGTGTGAGAGAGAAAACGAGATATTAATAACCTTACCCCCATAAGGTTTCTGTCAAAAGGCTGTACCCTCAAGTCACTTCGCTCACAATTCTTCCCAACTCTTCCCAAATTATAGCAATGTCAGCCCAATTGCTTTCATTAATTTCGAGTTATGAGATAATTGTCAAGTTCGTTGGCGCTACCTATAGTGAAATGGTCTAGTGGTGATAGGCCTATAGTCTGTTTCTGTTCAACTGACGGTAAATTCCCCACTTGCGAGTTTCAGGCTATAAGGAAGTTGGAGCTGTAGACACCGATATTTAGCAGAATGACCAGCTAAAATATGATTGTATTACATTTATAAAAGCATAAAACCCAATTCAACATACTCTTCAGCCATCAGAAACCTAAATTATTATTGCATTTCTATTTAATATCGATGTCTACAGCTCCAACTTCCTTATAGCCTGAAACTCGCAAGTGGTCAATTGCTATGTCTTCAGCTTGATTACTCCACTGTTATGCATGTTTTGTAGCGAAATATGGTGTTAATTATGAAAACTTGGCACTACTATGAAGCAGAGACCTAGTAGTTTCATATGTTCCATTAATTATCAATACAGAATAAATTACAGGCTCACTATCGTTCACCAGGAAATAAATCGACACCTAAATAGCACGAAAGGTTTTAATAATGACAAGGAAATGGGGCGGAAGGTCTTAACATCGACAAACCAATGGGGCAAACCTCTTAAAATCTGAAAACTAACGGGGCCAAACATGAGGGAGGAGGGTATCTAGAAAAAAACGACCCAGGAGAAATGCCCTGCGAGCGAAGAGACCTTAATAACTCCCAATAATCTGTCAGCACCGGCCGACCAATATGTTTCCCTAATAATGTTTAGGTTGTCCAGTGGTTACCGTCCAACCTTGTCAAGAGCACGGGATCCAATGAGCGAGAGAGAGAGAGAGAGAGAGAGAGAGAGAGACAGGTTATTGGCCCTGTCAGTATGAATGAATGAATGAGAGAGACAGGTTATTGGCTCTGCCGTCACCCGCAGACATATATTGAGGTGAATGAATGAATGAATGAGAGAGACAGGTTATTGGCTCTGTCAGTACCAGCAGACAGATATTGAGTGAATGAATGAATGAATGAGAGAGAGAGAGACAGATTATTGGCTCTGTCAGTACCAGCAGACAGATATTGAGTGAATGAATGAATGAGAGAGCGAGAGAGAGTGAGAGAGACAGATTATTGGCTCTGTCAGT
>CM064567.1:8708135-8828829 GCA_032716605.1 Paralithodes platypus
ATCTACATTTACATTCATGGCTGTCCACTCGGTCCCAGCGTTCCGTGTCTCCTGACGGTTTTGAATTTGGGTCGTGTTGGTGGCGGCTTTATCCAATTTCGCGGTTCTTGACGGATTAGTATTTTAATTTCCTTTGTCGGTTGCCGTCCTCGGCTGTCTTCGGTCCTCCTTCCTGGTTGTCCTGTGCTGATTCGATTTCTTCTCCGAAAATCCTTCACACCCATCGTTGAGAATACTCCCAAAACGTGCTGTGGGTGTGTGATGTCCCCATGGTTGTTCAATATAACAGATGGATGGCGTCATGAAAGGCAATACAATGAGCAAGTGGATGTTGGTGTACCGCTGATCAGGTGAGGAGAACTGAGTGGAAGTTTCCCTGTACTGCTGTTTTGCCGATGATACAGTTTCTGATGAGCGATAAGTGAATGGCGTTGCAGGTCTGTTCAAATATGTTTGGAACAGTGTGTGAAAAACGGAATCTGAAGGTAAATGCGGGGAGGAGCCCAGGTTGTTGGTCTTTGAAAGGGGTGCAGCCAGAGTGTGAGGTTAAGGTTGAAGCGGTCAGGCTATGGAGAATATCAGCTCATTTCAGTATTTGGGCAATGGTTTGAGTAAAGTTGGGAGTATGGATGACGAAGTGCGGGAGAGGCTACATCAGCGGTAGAGGGTTGGAGGAACGCTAAACAGCAGTACCAAGAAATAGGGTGGTCCAGCAGTGAAGGAAAAAAGTCCTTGCATGAAGTGTGGTAATCCCCGACAATGCCTTACAGGGGATCGAGGCATGGACGTTGGTGGATACCTCGAACCAAGAGTGAGAAGGGTGGAAATGATCTACTTGAGAAGTGCGTGTGGAGTTTACATGCAGGAGTGAGACGGACGAATGAGGAGTAAGTACGAGAGAGGTGTGGTGTGGATGTAGATGTGCTGGAAAGTGTAAAGAGGAACACCTTGATATGGTTCAGCCACATGGAATGTATTGGGACTGCAAGCGAATGACTAAGAGCGTTTACGAGAGTCCAAGTGGAAAGGACAGAGAGGGGATAGGTCGTACTGAGTGCTAGGTGGAAAGGATGGAGCTAAGAAGCGATATGAGTGAAAGCGGTGCTGGAGGGGAGGAGGGGTGTTGCACTGACTGGGGACAGAGTTCAATGGGGGCCTTGTCGTTCCTTAGGGGATCACGGCGTCCTGCAATAACTTAAATAGATAGTTGACTCGTCCCGCCCCTGGGTCAAAAAGCTATCTTTAATCACAGTCAACAGCCTTTAGCAATCGCCAGTTCTTGCTTCACATTTTTTTTTTCTATGTGAAGGGAGACAAAGGTCATAACTGCCTTGCAGAGCGAGTGCCTCCCCCAGATTTGACAGAGTGACTGGGCCAAAATTCAAGGGACGGTTTCGAGCCTAATTGCCTGGACACAGAGTTTGAAGCAATTTAAGTCATAGGAAGAGGGAAAGACTGATTCTGGGAGCGAGTTCCAGAGCGCAGCAGTTGAATAGAAGAAAGTCTGAGTTTACCAGCAAACTCACGTAATTGTAAGATGCACTCTGGTCTTTCTGTCGCTAAGCCCATTCAGAGCTTGTGTACTACAAGAGGTTCATTCTTTTCAACAATTTTGATGTGGAGCCTGTACACCAGGACAATCCATTATCCTATCAGTAGAGTTTACCTAATTTAAGGTCCTACAACCTTACATTTCATGATCCTGACCTGATTTTGTGTCCATTGGATTTAGAAAATCTCTGATGTACCGGTACATAAGAATACCACCTCCTTCCCACATGATACTGGCCTTTAACATTCTATAATCCAGGTTTTAAAAATCTCCTAAGGTGGAAGAGGAGGATTGGGAGAATAAGGTAGTAGAAATGAACGAAGAGGGAGGGAGGAATGCGAAAGTGAAGGAGGGAGGGAGGAAATTACATTAAAAGGTGGAAAAAGAGGGCCGAACAGAAGGGAGGGAGTGAGGGCAGATCGCGAGAGAAAAAAAAAGGAAGAAAGACGGGCTAGGGGAAAGAGGTAGAATTAGGAGGAGAAGAGGGGAAAGGGGAGAGAGGGAGAACTGAGAGGAAGAGGAAAGAGGGAGGAGAGCTGATAGAAGAGGGAGGGGGAGTGAGGGAGAGCAAGTGTCGAATATTCAAATACTGAGGGAGGGAAGGAGGGTTAGACAGCGGTACAGATAGCTTGGGGTGGGGGGGTTGGTGACGGGACATTACGGGCAGGATATCGCTAGGGGGGAGGATGAAGCGGCAACGTAATTGGTCTCGTGCGGGGCGCTAATCGGTTCAGATCGTGCAGCGGACAGCAAGACCGGGCGGGAAGGAGTGGGAGCCGCCAGAGGGAGAACGTGTGAATTGAAAATAAAAGAATTGCGGGAGTGGGAGATACAAAAGAAAAGGAAGGGATGAAGATGAGGAGAGAGGGTTCGATGAAAGCGGAAGGCTAGGGAGTGATTAACATATGAGGGAGAACGGGACCCTGAAATGAGTGGAGGAAGAGTGAGTGAATGGAGGAACGGAGAGACATCGTCGGGGGGGGGTGCAAACTACAATGGAAGGCGAGATCAAGAGAGTGGAGGGAAAGTAGGGATTGGAATGAAAGGGAATGGAGTGGGAATGAGAGACTTATTGGAAATGGAGAGAATAAAGGTAAATGGAATAAGAGACGCGGGAGTGGGCATGAGAGAAGGGATGTTTAATGATAGGGAAGGATTGGAATGAGAGGAAAGGGAGTGGAAATGAGAGGGAATGGAGTGTGAATAAGAGGGAATGAGATTGGGGATGATAGGGAAGGGAGTGGAAATGAGAGGGAACTGTAGTGGGCATGATGAGGGTAACGTACGTGGGAGATAGAGAAGTGGAGTGGGAATGATGGAGAAGGGAGTGGGAATGATGGTAAGGGAAGTTGGAATGACGGGGAAAAAAAAAAGAGGGAGTGGGGATGACGGAGAAATGAGGGAGGAATGGAGTGGGAATGACCGGAGAAGGGAGTGGGAATGACTGAGAAGGGAGTGGAATTGCCGGAGAAGGGAGTGGGAATGACGGAAGACATGGAGTGGGAATGACGGAGGGAGAGGGAGAAACACTTGGGGAGAGGGAAGTAAAAAGACCTTCAAGGGAGAGACAATTAAAACTGAGAACGCGGAGGAATCAAGGTTTAATAAAGGGAGAAAGAGGCAACACGGGAAGACGCAAGGAGGGAAGCAGTGGAAGAGAAAAGGCGGAAGAAGGGGGCGAGGGTAGACTTTTGAGAGGGAAAGTAGGTAAACGTGGGTGAGGACGTGAGGAAATAAATGGGTGAGATGTACTCGTGCGTTCCCTACCTTTGGATCTTCTGAAATTGGTAATGCCTGCGGGCAGCAGTGTGCGCTTCACTGTATTGCACGCAAGGGGGAGAGGGATGCAGTTGTCGCGGAACATGAGTGTTGAAGCCGTGTCTATTCAATCGTTCATCATTGGGGCTCTGACCCTGCGGACTCCTTGTGTACGAGGACCGGGCGTGACGCACTGGGTAGCTTCACGCGGGACTCCTGTAGCTCGCCCGTGCTCTTCTATTGGGCGACATTACCACTTAGGTAAGACATTTTGAGCCCTGCCAGGTAGTAATAAGGTGGGAGATTACAGGAGGGACAGTGTTGAGAGTAACCAGGGAGTGACACGCATGTGACGTATTCGTCGCCGGGTGAGCTTCCCGTCTGTCCTCCTTTTTCTCTTCCCTTGCTTTCCTACCGTGTTCTCGTTCCCCTTCGTTCCTCCTTTTCTCTTCCTTGGCTTCGCCACCTTTTTTCCTCTGTCCCTGCTTTCCTCCTTTTGCTAGGTCCTGCAGTCCTCCTTTGTCTTCTTCCCTTCTTTCCGCATTGTCTCTTCCTTCTTTCCGCCGTTTTCGCTTCCCTATCTTTCCATTACCTTTTCTCTTCCGCGTCTTTCCTCCGTTTTCTCTTCCCGTCTTCGCTCCTTTTCTTTGACCTTCTTCCTCCTTGTTCTCTTCCCTCGTTCCGCCGTTTTCTCTTTCCCGGCGTTCCTCTTTGTCGGCCCTCCGTTCCGTCTTATTCTCTTCTCTGCTTTCCCCCTTTCCTCCTTTTTCTCTGCCGGTGTGCCCTCCTTTTTTTCGTCCCTGCGTTCCGCTTTTCCTTTCCCCCTTATTTCCTCCTGGGTTCCTTCGTGCCTTCTTTCCCTCGTAGTGTCCGCTTGCCTGTTAGTGGTGAGAGGAAGAACGCAGAAGGGGAAGGGGAGACGGAATGGATAGAGCCTTAATCGGTAGAAAACAGGAATGGAAGGGAGTGGGTGAAAGGGGAGGCAGGAGGGAAGGAAGAGAGAGGGAGGGAGGGAAAGGAGAGAGCGTTAATAGGTAGAAAGAAGCCAGGGAGCGGGAAAAAGGGAGGGAAGAAAGGAGGAAAAATAGGAGCGAGCGAGAGAAGAAGGAAAGAAGAGAGAAGAGGCGGAGAGAGAGGGAGGAAAGAGAGAGAGGGTAAAGGAAGGAATAACAGAGAGAGAGAGAGAGAGAGAGAGAGAGAGAGAGAGAGAGAGAGATCTAGGCCTACTGTACTGTACTGTCACGGGTATTGATTGTTACCTCTCTCTCTCTCTCTCTCTCTCTCTCTCTCATAATGGTGTTGTTAGAGTGCGTTTGTTTTTGTTGCTGTTATTGTTGTTGTTGCTAATGTTGTTTTTGTTGCTGTTACTGTTGTTTTTTGTTGCTAGTGTTGTCGTTAATTTTTCTTCTTCTCTAGGTTGTTTTTGTTTGTATTTTTGGAACATTGATTTTCTTGCTACTGTTGATTTTTCTTCTCCCTGTGTGTGTTTGTTTTGTTTTGTGTTTCTTCTCTTTCTGTCTGTTTTTCTTCTTTGTTGTTAGTCCTCTTCTCTTTTTGTTTTGTCATCTGCATTTTCGCTTTTCTTCTTCTTCTTCGTCTTCTTCTTCTTCTTCTTCCTCCTTTTCTTCCTTCACCTTCTCATTCTTCTCAATTTTCCTTAACCCACTCTCCTCTTGCATCATTATCCTTCGCATCAGCACAATATCCCCTTCTTCTTCTTCTTCGCCTCCTCTTCCTCCTCCTATTTCTTCTTCTTCTTCTTCATCCATTTCCCATCCCGTTTCGGCCAGCGTATTCCTCTCCTTAGGTCACGTATTGTCATCTTCAAGTCCTCTTAACCCTGCCTACCCCCTTTGGTATCGTCCCCAACCTTACACCCCCCCTCTCGCTCCCCCCCTCCCCCCTCTCTCTCTCTCTCTCTCTCTCTCTCTCTCTCTCTCTCTCTCTCTCTCTCTCTCTCTTCCCCTTCCCCTTCCAATATCTCTCTCCTTTCTATTATCTTTCCCCCCTTTCCATTCCCGACCTCCCTCTCCCCTTCTTTATATTACATAAACTCTCTCTCTCTCACTCTTGCTCTCTCTCGCTCTCACTCTCTATCCCCCCCCCTCTTGTGACCTTTCTCCATTTTGGATTTCGGTTCGTTTTCAAAAATTTTTTTTCCTGCCCCCCCCCCCCCCCTTCACTCTCCCTCCCCTTCCAGACTCCACCCCTTCCACTCTCCCCCCCCTCCCCTTCACTCCCCCCTTCCTCTCTCTACCTCCCCCTTCCAGACTCCACCCCTTCCGCTCTCCCCCCCTCCCCTTTCCTTCCCCCCCCACCCCCTCTCACTCCCTTCCGACACCCCTTCCACTATAAACTATCCCCCCCATTCTCCCCCCTTCCCTCCCCCCTCTCTTTTGCTTGAACTTGCTCTCTCTCTCTCTCTCTTGTCACTTCCTTCGATTTCTCTCCATTTTTTATTTATGGTCGTTTCTTTTTATTTTTCCCCTTTCCATGTACTCTATCCCTTCCATTCCGTTTTCTCTCTCTCCCTTTACCAGCCCCTCCCCCCTCTTTTACTGCCCCCCCCCCTCCCCCCCCCCCTCCCCCCTCCTTCCCCCGTCCCCCTTCGAGGTTTCTCCATTTTAATTGGCTGTCGTTTCTTCCACGCTCCCCATTCCATTCTCTCTCTCTTCCATTCCCAGCATCCCTCTCCCGTTTTTTCCCCCCTTTGTCTTATTTTTAATTTGTTTTCGTTGCTTCCACCCCCCCCCCTCACTTTCCCATTCACTCTACTCCCTCCCCTCTCACACTCCTTCTTTCCCATCCACTCCATCCCTTCCCCTCTCACACTCTCCTTTTCCCCATCCACCCTTCTCCCTCCCCTCTCACACTCCCCCTTTTCCAATTCACTCTACTCCCTCCCCTCTCACACCCCTTCTTTCCCATCCACTCCATCCCTTCCCCTCTCACACTCTCCTTTTCCCCATCCACCCTTCTCCCTCCCCTCTCACACTCCCTTTCACTCCCCCTCTTTCCCATTCACTCAACCCCCTCTTCTCTCACACTACCCCTTTCCCATTCACTCGACCCCCTCTTCTCACACTCCCTTCCACTTCCCCTCTTTCCCATTCACTCGACCCCCTCCCCTCTCTCACTCCCCCCTTTTCCAATTGACCATTTGCAAGTTTCGGGCTATAAGGAAGTTGAAGTTATAAACATCAATATTTAGCAAAAAAACTTAAATTATGCAACTTTTTGACGGATTCAAAGGTTGCTGAATTTGATTTTAGGTATTTATAGATGCACTACAACTGTAATTTAGCTGGTAATTCTGCTAAATACTGGTGTCTATATATCCAACTTCCTTATAGACCGAAACTCGCAAGTGGTCCATTCACTCTACCCCCTCCTCTCTCACATTCCCCTCCCACTCCCTCCCCCCCTTTCATTCACTCTAACCCCCCCCCCCCCCCCCCCCCCCCCTCTCACACTCCCCTCCCCTTCCATTCCCCCTCTCCCATAATTACTTGGCTTGAACTTTCCTTTTCTCTTCGACTTTCTCCAGTTTCTCGTGGTTTCCTCCCCCCCCCCCCCCCTTTCCATTGTCAGTATTCCTTCACCCCCCTCCCCCTCTCTCCCCTCTTTTGGATACATTTCTCCCCTCCCTCGTCTTTGATTTATTCATGTTTTAGTCGTTTTCGCTTCTTCCACTCTCCCTTTTCCATTCTCTCTCCCTTTTCTAGTCTCTCTCCCCTTTCCATGCTCTCTCCTTTCCATGCTCTCTCCTTTCCATGCTCTCTCCTTTCCTTTATCTCTCTTCCCTTTATAGTCTCTCTCCCTTTTCCAGTCTCTCTCTCCATTTCATCCTCTCTCCACTTTCTATTTTATCTCCCTTTTCCATTCTCTCTCCCCATTCTATTATCTCTCTCCTTTACATTATCTCCCCCCGGTCCATTCACTCTCCCCATTCCACTCACTCTCCCCATTCCATTCACTCTCCCCATTCCAATCACTCTCCCCATTCCAATCACTCCCCATTCCATTCACTCTCCCCATTCCAATCACTCTCCTCATTCCAATCACTCTCCCCTTTCCTTTTATCTTTACCCCTTCTTTCTTCTACTTAAACTTTCCCTCTCTCCTCCTTTCCCTTCTATTTATCTCCATTTTGTTTTTATGTTTCTTCCTCTCTCCCTCTTCCATACGGCCCCCTTCTATTCTCCAAGTTATAGTCTACCTCTAGGACTCAAAGGGTATAATATGATCTCAATAAGCCCTCTGAATAACATAGGTCCTTCTTAAACTGCCTATAATCATCTCAATTTAGCCAGAATCAAAGGTAAAAGGCGTCATGGTGGTGAAGTGGTTAATACATTCATGCGGGTGAGGACGGTGTTGTGTTGGGTTTGCAGCGATCGCTTGTAAGCTTAGGAAGGACCGGTGACAGTAAGTGGGTCAGGGAGTCCCACTTTTTAGACGTATATTACCCCAATCCCATCCCCTACCATCCAAAAATGAAAACAACAAATAGGAGAGAGAGAGAGAGAGAGAGAGAGAGAGAGAGAGAGAGAAAGAGAAAGAGAAAACAGAAATACAACTCAATTAGCATACATTTCTCTAGTTTAATAATACACCACTGTGGGTAAAGGTGAACGAAGGCCAGGATGCTTGGCCACTTGCAAGTTTCAGGCTATAAGGAAGTTGGAGCGGTAGACATCGATAGTAAACAAAAATGAAATAATAATGTAGGTTTCAAATCTGAAAATTAATGGGGTTAAACATGAGGGAGAAGGGGGGGGGCTATACACACCCCCCCCCCCCCCCCCCCCTCCTCCCCCCTTATGGCCGAGAGGCAAAGTATATTGTAGTTTTGTTTTGGTCTATGGCTGAACCCCCCCCCACCCCCCCCCTCCCTCTCTGTCCCCTATGCCTCTCTTTTTAATGACCCCCTCTATAAACTTTCTCTCTCTCGCTCTCTCTCTCTCTCTCTCTGTCCCTACACTTACCCGCCCTATTCAACATCTGACAGACATTAATACAGTACAGAGCAAGCAAAACGTAATGACAGCTGAGACATGACCAAGCGCCACCGTACATTGAGAAGACAAAAGGAATCTATCTATCAAACTATCTTTCTATTTGTCAATCTATCTATATACCTAACTATCTATATATTTTCTCACCTTTTCTTCCACTTTCCATTACTCTGGATTGGCTAACAATGGCTATGCTCTACTTGAAATAAATTGTGGCCACCTCGCTAGGATCGTACTTTCTTTCTCTATACCCCGTTTTCTAATTCTCCCTCCCATTTATACCCCGTTTTCTAATTCTCCATCCCCTCTATACCCCGTTTTCTAATTCTCCCTCCCTGCTATACCCCGTTTTCTAATTCTCCCTCCCCTCTATGCCCCATTTTCTAATCCTCCCTCCCCTCTATACCCCGTTTTCTAATTCTCCCTTCCCTCTATACCCCATTTTATAATTCTCCCTCCCCTCTACAGTATACCCCGTTTTCTAATTCTCCCTCCCCTCTATACCCCGTGTTCTAATTCTCCCTCCCCGCTATACCCCGTTTCCTAATTCTCCCTCCCCTCTATACCCCATTTTCTAATTCTCCCTCCCCTCTATACCCCATTTTCTAATTCTCCCTCCCCTCTATACCCCATTTTCTAATCCTCCCTCCCCTCTATAACCCTTTTCCAATTCTCCTTCCCATCTATACCCTGTTTTCTAATTCTCCCTCCCCGCTATACCCCATTTTCTAATTCTCCCTCCCCTTTACCACATCTTGCTCTTTCATTCATCACTATCTTAAATCCAGCCTCCCCTCTTTCATTCATCACTATCTTATATCCAGCCTCCCCTCTTTCATTCATCACTATCTTAAATCCAGCCTCCCCTCTTTCATTCATCACTATCTTAAATCCAGCCTCCCCTCTTTCATTCATCACTATCTTAAATCCAGCCTCCCCTCTTTCATTCATCACTATCTTAAATCCAGCCTCCCCTCTTTCATTCATCACTATCTTATATCCAGACTCCCCTCTTTTATTCATCACTATCTTAAATCCAGCCTCCCCTCTTTCATTCATCACTATCTTAAATCTAGCCTCCCCTCTTTCATTCATCACTATCTTAAATCCAGCCTCCCCTCTTTTCCCCTTTGCCTATTTTATGTTACCTCATTCACTTAAGGGGGTAGGGTATATTTGTTGGTCAATTTATTTGCTTTAATTTTAACTTGTTTAGTTTCCACGCCAGACCTCCATCAAGCTTTAAAAAAATACCCCCTAGAAACCCCTTCGAGACACAGAAATGGGGTGAAAGGTCTTAAAATCGCCAAACTAATGGAACAAACGTCTTAAAATGTCAAAACTAATGGGGCTCAACATGAGAGAGAAGGGAGTCCAGAAAAAAAACACTATCTACCCCTTAATCCTCTTCAGTCTCCCCCTGTCTTCGCTTGGGGTGGTGATGAAAACTGATGATGTAGTGGCTATGGTGGTTTTTCGAGTCCTCCTCCTCCCTCATGTTTAGCCTTATTAGTTATGAGATCTGGCGATATTCAGACCTTTTGCCCCATTTATTTGCCCTTTTGTGCCATTTAGGTGTCGATTTTTTCCTTTTCGAGCGATAGCGAGCCTGTAATTATAGAAGTAACCGGCCTTCGGTTGGAACATTTTTCTACCGAAAAATGTAAAAATTTATATCGAACGGGGGTCTTGTGGGTGTTCTTTTAAGTTTGATGGAGGTTTAGAGGGCAAACTAAACCCCCTCCTTAAACCATTGAGCCGAACCAGTAAATCATGCTGCACATTACCGTCTGGGCTCCCTTAATATTAACTTCATGGTTTTGGAAGCCCACAATCTCATCTTATATAAAGAGTTCACAAATATATAAATAATGTTTAATATCCTTCATTATATGTTTCCTCTTCTGTCTGTATTTAATTACTTTAACTTTTCTTGCTTCAGTTTCCCTCCCCTTTCCGTCTATCTTTCACCCCCCCCCCCCCCCCCTTCCTCCCCACTCGCTCACTCTCTCTTTCTCTCACACACACACACACACCACACACTCATTATCTCTCACACACACATACAGACACACACACACACACACACACACACACACACACACACACACACACACACACACAAATCCTCTCCCCTCTCCCTCCTTCTCCCCCGCTGAGCCTATAACATGGCCAAGGGTCCACGAGGGGAACACACAAACCTACAGGGAGTTACGAGGCACAGTTACCATCCCACATACCTTGCTCATCAGTCCAGGGAGATAGTCTGGATGATAAAATAATACAATGAATGGGAGTTACAAGGCACAGTTACCATCCCACAGACCTTGATCAACAGTCTGGATGATAAAATAATGAATGGTAGTTACAAGGCACAGTTACCATTCTATAGACCTTGCTCAACAGTCCAGGGAGATAGTCTGGATGATAAAATAAAGAGTGAAAGGGAGTTCCAAGATAGAGTTAGCATTCCATAGACCTTGCTCAACAGTCCAGGGAGATAGTTTGGATGATAATATAATAGAGTTAATGGGAATTACAAGATTGAGTTGTACATTTTTTTATTGCAAAAAATCCCGATAAAAGGGCAATTTTATATATGTTACAGGCTCACAATTGACTACTTGCGAGTTTCATTCTATAAGGAAGTTGGAGCTGTAGACATCGATATTAAACACAAATACAGTAATTACTTATGTTTCTGATGGATAAATAGTATGTTGAATTTGGGTTTTGTGTATTTATAAATGTACTAAAACCGTATTATAGCTGGTTATTCTGCTAAATAGCGATGTCTACAGCTCCAACTTCCTTATAGAATGAAGCTCGCAAGTAGTCAATTGCTCGCCTGGAAAAAAAAAATTACACCTGAATGAAGTGAAGCGTCTCATTATCGACAAACTAATGGGTGTAATGTCTTAAAATCTCCAAACTAATGGGGTGAAACAGGGGAGATTTAAAAAGACCCCCCTCGGACCAAATAGGGTTTAGGCTCCAACAAATCTGAATTCGTATTCTGCTTAGTCTGCAATCGGGTTAAGGGGAGACAGGCCGTTTTTCTGGTCCCCCTTCTTCTTCGTGTTTAGCCCCATTTGTTTTCAGATTTTATGACGTTCGGCCCATTAGTTTGGCGATTTTAATACCTTCCACCCCATTTCATTGTCAATTTTAAGGCCTTTCGTGCCATTTAGGTGTCGATTTATTCCTGGCGAGCGATAGCGAGCCTGAAGTTTTAAGAGGAAGCGGCCTTCGGCCGGGACATTTTTCTACCGAAAAATGTACAAATTTATCTTGAAGGGGGGTCTACAGTAGGGGGGGTATCTAAGCTTGATGGAGGTCTAGGAAGGAAACTAAGAAATATAGGAATAAATGAATTAATAGAAAAAAAAGGCCAGTCTCCCCTTAAGAAGCCGGATTCAATTTGTGAGTGAAGGCGGTGTCACACTCGCGAATTTTCTGTCATATATTACTGGCAATTAAGGAGGAAACATTCAAACGGTACCGTCGCCTTCAAACTCTAGAATCTCGTACTTTTTTACGTTTCAGCCCGGAATCAAGCCAAATCTGTTCTTCAACTCGCCAACAATTACTCTTTCGTAAATAATAAATGTTCTGAATTTTCCAACTATAGCTCTTCCCTGTATTTGTTGATTTCATTAATTGAGTTTAGAGGTGAAGTTGGTTGGTGGGGAAAAAACATAAAAAAACATAATACTTTAGCAAAAAAACTCTCCAACAATTATATTTCCTGTCTTTCCCTTCTCTTTTCCACTCTGACGGCACCACTGGGGCGGTAGTGACAAACCTGAACTCTTCACTCAAACGAGAATAAAAAAGAAAAAATATTGAAATACAAATATATGTATAAATAAACTAATTATATAAATATATAGAATAAATATAAACGGATATAAAAGAATGAACATAATGATCAGTAAACAAGAGGAAGAATAATAAAGAAAACAAATCAAGAAAAATGAAAAGAAACTGGAAAATTGAGAGACAATAGAAAACGAGTCGACGTCCACGGAGAGAAAATTAGGGGAGGCAAAAGAAGTTAGTGTTGAATTTAATGACGCGAATTGTGGAGGGAGGGGAGTGGAGGAAGAGGGTGGGGGAGGATGAGATAGGGAGAGGGGAGAATGAGATAGGAAGGGGGGGGGGGGAAGGATGAGAAAGGTAGGGGTTGGGAGGAGGAGGAGGAGGGGAGAATGATAAAAGGAGGGGGAGGGTAGAATGAGAAGAGGAGGGAGGGGGGAGGATGAGAAAGGTAGGGGCAGAGGAAAAGGAGGGGAGAATGAAAAAAAGGAGGCAGAGGAGGAGAAGAAAGGGATGGGGTAGAGGGGGAGGAAGAGGGTGGGGGATGAGAAAGGGAGGAGGAGGGGAAAATGAGAAAAGGAGGGAGGGGAGAGAGGAGAAAGGGAGTGGGGGGGAGGAGGAGGAGGGGAAAATGAGAAAAGGAGGGACGGGGGGGGATGAGAAAGAGAGGGAGAGGGAGGGGGTAATATGGAAGTAAAATAAAACAAGGGGGAGGAGGAGGAAGGGGAGGGGACTAAGAGGAGACAGAGGGGAAGGGGGAGGGGCCAGGAATATGGAAGTAGAATAAAACAAGAGAAAAAGAAGGAAAGGAGGAGGAAGAGGAGGGGGGGGGGGTGGAGGAGGAGCGAGAGAACATGGAAGTAGAATAGAACAACAGGATGAAGGAGGAAGAGGAGGGGAGGAGGGCAGAACATGGAAGTAGAATAGAACAAGAGGAGGAAGGAGGAAGAGGAGGGGAGGAGGAGGGCAGAACATGGAAGTAGAATAGAACAAGAGGAGGAAGGAGGAAGAGGAGGGGAGAGGGCAGAACATGGAGTAGAATAGAACAAGAAGTAGGACAAGGAGGGGGTTGAGGTGGAAGATAGAAGAAGATGGGGGAGGGAGCAGAACATGGAAGTAAAATAAAGCAAGTGGGATTTGGAAAAGAGGGGGACGGGGGGGGGGGGGGGGGAAGAGGGGGGGAGGACAAGGAGGAAGAAAAAGATGAAGAGGATCAAGAACAACATGGCCACACTCTCCTAATATAACTTGATATAACTCTTAATATAACCTAACCTGACCTATCCCAGTCTAAACTAACCAAACCTAACATATCCTAAACAAATATGGCCATTTTGATATGTGGCCGTTAAAGAAAATGGCTTGGGCTTTTTAGAAGTGTGGCCGTTTAGGAGTGTGACCGTTTAGGAGTGCGGCCATTTAGAAGTGTGGCCGTTGGCAGTGTGGCCGTTTAGGAGTGTGGCGGTTTAGGAGTGTGCTCGTTTAGGAGTGTGGCCGTTTAGGAGTGTGACCATTCTGATATATGGCAGTTTTACCTGCTGCCAGTATGAAGGATAAAAAACCATTAAAACAAAATAATAACATTAAATTAAAAATAAACAATGAGGATAAGAAGAGAGAAAAATAGGTTGGATGAGAGGAAATAACATATACCGATAAATTGAAGAAAATAAACGGCAGAAACAAGCTGGAGAAAAAGAAAAAAAAACGAAACAAAAAACGAGAATGCAACAGGAAAGAAGATATTAAAGAAAACAAAACAAGAGTAGGGTAAACTGGAGAAGAGAAGAAAATACACACCAGCAGAAATGGTGAAAGACAGAAAATTAACGATGATCAAAAGGAAAACACGAGCATGAAATAAATAATTTGGATAAGAAAGAGAAGATAGAAAAAAAAAGGAAAACTCATACAGGTGAATCTCTTGAGTGGAGGCTTGATAAATATAAGATAAAACTAGAAATATAAATATAAATAAAGATAATAGAAGACAAGGGCAAGCTAAAAGACGAAGATGAGAACATGTGAGAGACGCCACGAAAGGAGAGACTTTGATAAAATAGAGAAGATAGAATATAGAGAGGAATGGGAGAAGAAAAAGGGATGAAGTAACATCCCGTTCTTAACATTAATCATCAATTACAAACCCCAATGCACTTGGATAACATAGAGAAGATAAAATATAGAGAGGAATAGGAGAAGAAAAACAGATGAATACACATGATAGAAAAGCCACGAGAGCAGACAAGGAAGAGAAACGAAAGATAGAATAGGAAAGAGGCTGATACAACTAGGAGAGAAAACACAAACAAGAGACCCCGAGAATATACAATAACAGATCCGGAACAGAGACTGAAGACGGAAAGGGGGAATAGAAGAGAGACGGATGAATATTGTAGAACGGAAACGAAGGAAGAGGAAAGAGAAAAGGGGTAACATATAGGAGAGGAGGCAAGGACATAGATTGGAAAAGCAAAATTGAATGGAAATAATAGAGAATGCAAAGACAAAAATTAAGAATTAATAGAAGAAATGGAGGCAAAGTATAGATTGGCAAAGAGAAAATGAAGGCAGACAAAAGAGAATGTAACGAAGAAATGGAAGCAGAGAATGGAAAAAAATGGAGGCAAAACTAGAGAATGAAAAAAATAAATGAAGGCAGGAAATAGATAGGCTACTGAATAGAAAGAATAGAAGCGGCAAGGAATAGAAAATGGAAAGAAGAAATGGAAGCAAAGAATAGATAATTAATAAGAAAAATGAAGGCAAAGAATAGAGAATGAATAAGAAGAATAAAGTAAAAAATAGAGAAGGGACAGAAGAATGGAGAATGGAAACAGAAATTGAAGGAAAAACAAGAATGGAGGCAACAAATAGTGATGAAAAGAAGAAATGGAAGTATAAAATATAAAATTAAAATAAGAAATGAAGGCAAAGAATAGGTAATTAAAATAAGAAATGCCGGAATGAATAAATAATGAAAAGGAAACAATAAAAGAAAAGAGAGACAGATGGAGGAAGAAGATCAACAATATATGGAGAGAAGAGAATACAGATAAAGGGAGGAATATGAACTAAGTGAATAAATTGGATAATATAGAAGGGAGAGAAGAGGGGGGACTGTTTAAAAGAGAGAAGAAAGGGGGGGGGGAGACGAAAGAAATAGAGGGGGATATATTGGATAAAAGAGAAGGAAGAGAAATGGAGACTAAACGAGATAAAACATATGGAGAGAGAGAGAGAGAGAGAGAAAATGAGAATGTAGCAGAGAAGATAAGAGAGAGAGAGACTGTAGCAGAGAGGGGAAAAGAGAGGGGACAACTAAAGCAAATGATGCCGAGCGAGAAATGTACGGACGGGCCTAAAGAACACCCCAGAGAGATACCAAGATAATTAAAGAGATGAAACAGGAGAGAGAGAGAGAGAGAGAGAGAGAGAGAGAGAGAGAGAGAGAGAGAGAGAGAGAGAGAGAGAAGAGGCGTTTGTGTATGTGTTTGTGTGAGAATGCAAAAACAAAATATATATATAAATACAATTAAAAAGCATAGTATATGTTGCGTAGAAAGAGCATGTGAGTGTACGTATAGAGAAAGAGTGTGTGGGTGGGTGTGAGAGAGAGCGAGAGAGTCAGCCTGAGAATGCAACAGTTGTGGGGGTGGATGGGGGCTGGAAAAGAACTAGGGGAAGAGATTACAGGAAAAAATGCCAGATTTTTTCTTTCATGTACTTTCAGAATCTCTCTCTCTCTCTCTCTCTCTCTCTATATAAATATATATATATATATATATATATATATATATATATATATATATATATATATATATATATATATATATATATATATATATATATTATATTTGCAAATACTGTATATAAATTTTCCCTTCTCTCATCTCTCCCATCCACTAATTTTTCACCCAAGCTGAACTTCAAATTCCACGACTCTTTATTCTCTCACTTCAGACTCTCTCTTTATCCTCACTTTAAATTCTCACTCCATTCACACACCTCCTCTTTAATCTCTCTCTCTCTCTCTCTCACTTATACTCCAACACACACATTCACTTACACTCTCTCTCTCTCTCTCACACACTCTCCCTTATCGACCGCCATATTTCCTTCCTCCTTCCGTCTCCCTGTGTTCTTCTCCTCACAGCCCTTCATTACTCGTCAATTATTGTAGCCTGTCGCGCCTGCCTTTAATATTTTTTTTTTTAGCTCGTCTCTCTCCGCACATTCCCCCCTCCACACACACACTCTCTCTCTCTCCCCACACACAAACACACACACTCTCTCTCTCTCCTCACACACACACACACACACTCTCTCTCTCTCCCCACACACACACACACACACACACTCTCTCTCTCTCTCCCCCCCTCCACACACACTCTCTCTCTCTCTCCCCCCCCCCCCCCCCCCCCCCCACACACACACACTAGGGGCCAATAATCCCCACCAACCTCCTCACTTTCTTCATAATATCATACGTGGCCCACTCTGCCGCCTCAGCTCCTCCCTGGCCCACTGTGGCCCTGAACCCTCGTAATAGCTAAGGGGACAGCGGAGAACAACCCATTAGATGCTATTAAGCTGGCTATTAAATGGGAATTACCCCACATAATAACTTATCGACATTTTTGGCCAAGACAGTGATGGAGTTCAGCTTATTGAATTTTGTGTATTTTCTTTCTCTAATACGGTCAAGACCCAAGAATTAATATAAATTGTACACATGAACACACACTTTTCTCACTCTCACTCTCCAACACTGATAATACCTGTTCATATTGTTAGACTTTCCCATGAAATGTTAATCAAATATGACATTAGAAAAAACATAAGCATCATTTACTTTAATGCCAAAAAACTTTGGACAAATTACCTAGCCATAGCTTATATGGTTAATGTCAACAGTGATAACAGCGAACATCAGTACGGACTTTTTTTCTGGCGAGCGAAAGCGAGCCTGCAATTTCGGAGGAACTGGTCTGTAGGCAGGGGCATTTTTATAATAATAATAATAATAACTAACTAAATATATAAACAAATATATTTCGGAGGAACTGGTCTGTAGGCAGGGGCATTTTTATAATAATAATAATAATAACTAACTAAATATATAAACAAATAAATCAAAGTCTCCCTATAACAACTCTACATGGGTCTGTGTAAGTTGGTCTGTAAAGACATGTGTCTTCAATAGGCGAGCCCACAGATAGCACACGTCAGCAATGTACTATCTGATACATTTGCTTGCTTGCTAGATATGATTGCAGCGGTTCCTGGACATCTTAACCAGTAGACCATTACAACCAGTAGCTCTCAACCAGTGCCAATTCAACCAAGACCAACCAAACCAGTGCCAAAATATAGTACTAACTTAACCTAACCGTATTGGTTGATTTGGTACTGGTTGAAATGGTCTACTGGTTGAGTTGTCCGGTCACTGATTGTACCAAACGAGAGATGTAGTCCCTCTGTTTATTTCATCATTGCACGGTAAAATTTGATCTTCAGAGTTCTTATTATGTGTTGGCAGTTATAAAATGACCTAAACTATGCAAATTCATGTTAATTTTCCTATATTTTTTTTTCCATTATGCATTTGCAGTTATGAGATGGCCAAAACTATTCAACTTCATGTAATTTTTCCTATAGTCTTTTTCATATTCATTCCAATCTTGAAGCAAAATTGTCCCGATTTGACACCTTGTATCAACAGAATATGAAATCCCATACACCAATGTCGGGAATACCACACCAACAAGAAGTGACATTTTAACTTCCATGCTCACCTCCCTATTCCTTGTTATTACTTTCAGTATGCAGTCGGCCAAATAAGTGATGTCTCGGCAGGCACCAAGTATATTTCGATCAATAATTGGTATCAGCAATATCTAAACATTATTTATTCATTTCAAGTGAGATATACAAACATGTTCCTACACTTACCCACCCTATTCAACATCTACCAAACATTAATACAGCACAGAGCGGCATAAACGTATTGACCGCTGAGACATGACTTACTAGCTCGATTATTCAAGTCGTTTGCGAGTTATAGAGGTTAATGTTCAAGAGTTTTGGCGTCCTTATTTAAGTTATTTGGAACAAGGTGTATATATTCCTTGTAGCTCCTTGTAACGGCCTGTCTTTCTCCTCCATTTTTCTTACCCTTTGTCCTGGGTCCTATAGGTGGGAGGAGGGGGAGGCAGGGGTAGGAGAAGACGGGAGAGGGGGGGATGGAAAGGAAAAGAAGGGAGTGAGAAGGCTTTACAAGGAATAGTTAGTATCTCAAAAACCTTGCGTTCCATTCCGGGGAGATACTCAAAGTGGAAAGAGAGATTATTGTGTATAGATCACTGCACTCATTGCAGAGAGTGCAAAATACTGTCAACTCTCCTTGAACTGCTCTACTGAAGAACTATTTACATCTTCTGAGGGAAATTGGTTTCAGGTAGAACATAATTATCTTACATGTCAAAAGTGTCCACATATAAAAGTGCTGAACCTCTTCAATTCTAACTTCCAACCATGATTGCATGTTTTATTCCTATTGAGAATAAGTATTTTGTACAAACCCATTTTGTATTTTAGACTTCAATGAGAAGACCATATAGTCTAAGCATTTTCAATGGAAAGAGACCAAGAGCTCTCAACCCTTGCTCATAACTCAGTTTTCATATCGATGGAACAAGCTTGTTAGCAATAGTTTGGGCTTTTTCTAGTCTCTCTTTATCTTTCCTAAGTGCAGAACACCAGAATTGAACAGAAGAGGCCGTATCAAAGCATTGTAGAGTGTAAGGAATATCTCCATATTTTCATATTCGAAATGTCCCTTAATACAACCTAATAATGTCTGTGCTTTCAGTGCACTGCTTGGAACACTATAGGACACCCAAATCTTTTCCCCAGTCAGTCACTTCCAGAGTCTTCCCCAATAATGAATAATCTGATTTCGGATTTGTTTGTCCGATATGCATTATCTTACACTGTTTTCAAATTTAGTGGCATCTGCCATGTCTAAGACCATTCACCCAGTCTGTGAAGGTCCATCCTGAGTTGTTCAGCCTCTTTAGGATCCTTCACATTCACTCCAGTTTTAATATCAGATGCAAACTTAGAAATTACACTCAGCAGACCAATATCGATGTCACTAACATATATGATATGAACAGCAGTGAGCCAAGGACAGATCCCTGTGGAACTCCAAAAGTGACGAGTTCACTCAGAAGAAATATCAGTGATGACAACTCGCCGCTGTCTACCTGTTAGCCAACTTTCAATCCAGTTTGTTACTTGCCTAGTTCACTCACTTTTGACTTTACCCTACAATGAGGCACTTTGTCAAAACAAATGTTTTTAATAATCTAAGTATGGCTCTACTTGTGTTATGCTCACTCAACATTTCATGGACAAATTCCAGGAAGCTGGTAAGAAATGATCGGTGTCGCCTGAAGCCGTGTTGGGAATCCATATTTAAGTTGTGGACTTGTAGTCAATAGTCTTATCTACTAGTATCCCTTCTAACATTTTTAATCTGATAGATGTCATCTAGGGAAGGTGTGGTGGAGTGATTTTGCTACTGGACAGGTAATATTTTGGTCCTGGGTTCAAATCCTGATGTGTCAATTGGAAGATATTATTGGGATGGAATTTGTGCTGTACTTAGTTTCAGTGCATCATCACAAACCCCACCGACACACGCCATTAAAATACCCTCACTGTAAATTAGTATTGTATGAATATTCTCATATTCAAAATATGCTATGGGGGCAGTGCCTATTGAATAAACCGCTCAATAAGTGGCAGTTGAGAGAGAGAGAGATGTCTGAGATTATGAGATTAGACAGCGAGACATTGGCGATGCAATTTCGAGAAATAGAGTTACATTGTTCCACAAGGAGACAACCAAGCGTCGTAGGTCTACGAAGGTAAAACCACAAACAAGCTGGTTGTAACACTCAAACTGTCTTGATGTCTCACTTGCCATCTGGAATAAGACCTCCAAACTTCACCATGTTGAGAGGTTGAATTTACAGGTTATTGGCCTATGTCCAGAGGTAGAGCTGGAACATAGAAAAAACAAAAAAGCTAATTGGCCGATAATTCATGATCCCGTTTTTTAAAGATTTGGGTCACATTAGCAAGCTTCCAGTCTTCGGGTACCTCTCCAGTTTCTGAAGGTTTAATGAAGATTTTCACTAAATGGGGTGCCACTGAATTGCACACATTTTGCATTACTCTGAGGGAGGAGGAGTAGGGAGGACGACAAGAGGGGAGGAGGGGAGGGAGGAAGGAGTAGAAGAGGGGAGAAGGGAGGGAGGAGGAGAAGAGGGTAGCAGGGAGGAGGAGAGGGAGGAAGGACTAGGATAATTGGGGAGGGAGGGGGGAGGAGTAGGGAGAGAGAGAGGTGGGGGGGGGAGGGGCAGTAAGGGGTGCCAACAATAGACGGTAATAGAGGGACCGTGGAGAGGTTGGAGTGTGGGGGGGGGGGGGGGGTTGCTATGACACTCAGACCTTAGGTAGCCTACACTCTAGAACAACAGGTACAGTCACGATCAAAAGTCCGGGCCCGCCTTCATAATTATTGTTTGCCTTTGTTATGCAATTCTAATAAGGGTGGGTGGGGCCTACTGCATAACTGGATAACACGAACAAATTATAATATAGATATACAATTAGTTAATTAATATAGGTATCATGAACACAATCATAGAGAAAACACAGAATGATAAAACAGTAATACATATATTTTTGTCTATGTGAGTGAGGGAGGCAAAAGGCAGAACTGCCTGTAGCAAGTGCCTCCCCTAGAGTTGAAAGAGTGACAGGGCCAAAATCAAGGGACGTTCGAGCCAAAATGCCTGAACACACGGAGTTTAAAGCAATTTAAGTCATAGGAAGAGGGAAATACTGATTCTGGGAGAGAGTTCCAGAGTTCAGCTGTTGAAAAGAAGAAAGTCTGAGTAAAGTTTCACTCTTGGGTTGGAGGTGGTATACACTCGGTGTCTGGTTATAAGTGTATACCGGCTGTGCTCGTGGCAGCAGTCAATATCTTAACTTACTTTACAACAGCGTCCCATTTTCTTACTATACAGTATGCAACCAGACTTAATCTCTCATCAATTAAACATATACAATTTCTTAAGTTACTAGTAAGTCTTTCGTTCAGAAACAAGTATTTGATCTTCTAATTCAACAAGTATTTAACCTTAATCCTAGTTATGTCAATAGTACAACATTAATCTCTTAAGGGGGGTCACCTGCTTTTTGTCTATTTCTCTCCTTTTTTTTTCTCTTTCCCTGGCTTGTATCCATTCGGCCCCATTCAGCCAACTGCATTAAGATGTTTATCCCCATCCAGGTGTCGATTTCTTCCTTGCGAGCGATAGCGACCCAGCATTGATTGTATGGAGAAATCCGGCTTCGCCGGAGAAATTTTTCTGTCGAAAAATGTAAAATTTAGCTTGCTATCAAAACAGAAACATATATATGCTGGCTCGCTACCGCTAGCCAGGAAAATATTGACACCTGGATGGGGGTAACGTCTTAAAACAGTAGGCTAAATGTGGCCGACTGGATACAAGCCAAAGAGAGAGGGAGAAAAGAGAACAAAAGCGAGGTGGGCTCCCTTAATTGAATATAGAAGTATCAATCTCTCGTTACAACAGTTATCTAATTATTTAGTAGAGTGCTTACAGTGAACGGTTAACGGTAGCAACACTGGAATCTTATATCAATCTCGTAACGAACTCGATCTTCATGAGTGTCTCTCGCAATTATTACGTTTGATAAAGTTATTTAAGGTGTGTTACGAAGAACATGTTATTTAATTCTCTTATTGATCCTTATATGCCTGAACGTGGGTGGGCGGCTAACATGAACAAGATTATAGTCTAAGCGAATTAGGGTTGAACCCGGAAGTAATTAGCATCAAGACATGTTTGGTACCGTGATAACCGCAATTTCTTGTAGATTAACATACTAAAAGCCTCGCTTCATAGCTTTTGGGGAAATTTTCTTGCAGATGTAAACGTGAAGGGTGGTTTTTAGTTTTTTTTTCACTTTTTCGGGTTAGTATCGTTGGTTCAATTGGGAAAAAAAAAAAAAAAAAAAAAAAAAAGAAGGAAAAGTTGGGATTGGGCCTGGATAAATAGATAGATAGGTTCAATTGAACTATATTTGGCAGGGATATTAATGTACTTCTATTATCTTTAAAAGAGTTCCCAGTACTAATACTAACTCGTTTTGATATTTTGTCTGTAATATTTTGGTCACGTCACATTTTAGTGGGAATACAATATCATATTATACTATATAGGCTACATATTTATTTATTGTATCAAAGATAATCAAAAGAACAATTAAAAGTGTCTTTTCAAATGCTTGAATAATTAAGCTGGTGAAACCTTCGGTTAATGAGTATGGCATTCAATGATAATGAAACATTAATTTTGAGTGTTGCTCTTCAACATTCATGGGCCGTAAAAGAATACAACCGCTTTTAATTAGATGCAATATTAAGAATAATTCCCATAAGCAATAACAGGTGAGGAGTCAAAGCCACTACCTCGCCAGTACGGTAATTATAGCTCGCAATTATTCCTCTCGGCAGGTAAGCTTTAAAAAACGACGTAGCTTTAAACTCTCAACTAAACACAGCCATTATTAGTTGATTATAAAGACCGCCCGGGGACTATTTGCAAACATACTTGTTTTTATTGCCACTGTGGACTTACAAATTCAATTATAATATAAACACGTCCATAAAATGCACGCTCGTGGTCAGGAATATTTTATCCTATGCAAATGATGAAGATGAATGTGAATAAAGCTTATGTATTATGTTTTTCCACCAACCAACGTCACATCTAAACTCAATTAATGAAATCAACAAATACATGTGGCACTCCGAGGACTCGAACCTAGGATACTCACATTGAAATTCCGCGCACTTATGCATTACTCAAGACAGTTAAAGAAATATGCACAAGCCTACGATTTATTATGCAGTTTCTAATCCTGCATATTAATCTAAGCATGTACATATATTCCAACTGCGCTATGGTAGCCTAATGTATAGACGAATGGAAGGAGTAATTAATGGGGCACTTAACCCTTGGGAAGGCCGCGCTATAAACTATGTGACTCATCGATTTCATCAATACACCTAGTCATTGTTTCATAATTTTTCACACAAATGTTGTACATATCATTTTGACCACGAATGTACTGAAATAAGAGTTGTCAAGACCGTCAAGAGATTGGAAGTTTCAACAGATGGCCGTCACCTCTGTGCTTCCAGATTTCTTGATCAATTTTCTGGAGAGAGAGAGAGAGACATTTAATAGTCAGTATCTCAGAGACCTTGCGATAAATTCCAGAGAGATACTCGAAGGGGAAGGAGAGAATGTTTAGTGCACTACACTCATTACAGAGAGAGAGAGAGAGAGGAAGGTGGTGGAGTGGGGGAGAAGGGATGAAGCTCTAAATCACATTTGTTAACCATAAACAAAAGCCAGAGCGTGTTCCTCGGGACTGTCTAGGATTGTCCCATTCCTCCGCATTCCTACCCTGAGGCCCTATAAACCAAATCCACACGTCCTCGCCATAAACACATAAATCACAACATTCACCCGGTACGAGTCATTTTAATGCTTGATACTCGTGTCACCCGTACGATAAATTCTGAAGTATGGACGAAACTGAGAGACGGAGAGTATTTGAGGTTGAACCTTAACTTGATCCCAGCTACTGGCTGTGGTGATGCCGTGTGTACTACTGTCATTATTTAACATCTAGGCGCAAATAGTCCAGGATCTGCTGCATATATTTAATAAGGTCCATAGCTATAATACATCGTGATAATGATTGGCTGAAGAGTAGATTAATAGACTAGTGGACATTGGATGGATATTAGAGTATACTGTTTGAGAGTGTGAGTACTTTATTGGTATCTGGCACCTCAGCCGCCACGCGCCACACCATGTTGCCAGAGCGCGAAAATTCAATAAATGTCCGCCGGCCGTATTGTCCTGAATAAAATCCAATTATCTCACCGGGGAGGCAGGGAAGGCTCTCTCTTTAAGGACAAATAAATATATGTGAAATAGAACTGCGTAGGAAAAGTGACATGTTAATGATAGAATGCAAGAGAAGTGAGACATCATCATCTACCGCCGAATGACAAAAACAAAAAAAATTTACGCCAGGAAAACTTTGGTACTCTCTAGGGACTCTTTGGTATCGTCTTGGACAGAAATTACGAAACACAGACGAACTATTTTAGAAGCTAACTTGAGACACTTAAGATCTTAATACTGCGATTCACTAGTTATTTACTCATCGTCTCGTCTTCATAATTATAACTTAAATAACTTATTAACCCCCAACTTAAATAACTTATTAACCCCCATCAACACAATGACTTCAGAGACAAGTACTTCAGAGACTGTTGATACCCCAGAAACTGTAAGTACTTCAGAGACTGTTGATAGGCCAGCCCAGAAACTGTAAGTACTTCAGAGACTGTTGATATCCCAGAAACTATAAGTACTTCAGAGACTGTTGATATCCCAGAAACTGTAAGTACTTCAGAGACTATTGATAGCCCAGACACTGTAAGTACTTCAGAGACTGTTGATATCCCAGAAACTGTGAGTACTTCAGAGACTGTTGATAGCCCAGAAACTGTAAGTACATCAGACTGTTGATACCCCAGAAACTATAAGTACTTCAGAGACTGTTGGTATCCCAGAAACTGTAAGTACATCAGAGACTTGGTATCCCAGAAACTGTAAGTACTTCAGAGACTGTTGGTATCCCAGAAACTATAAGTACATCAGAGACTGTTGATATCCCAGAAACTGTAAGTACTTCAGAGACTGTTGATACCCCATCAACTATAAGTACATCAGAGACTGTTGATATCCCAGAAACTGTAAGTACTTCAGAGACTGTTGGTATCCCAGAAACTATAAGTACATCAGAGACTGTTGATATCCCAGAAACTGTAAGTACTTCAGAGACTGTTGATACCCCATAAACTATAAGTACTTCAGAGACTGTTGGTATCCCAGAAACTATAAGTACATCAGAGACTGTTGATATCCCAGAAACTATAAGTACATCAGAGACTTGATACCCCATAAACTATAAGTACTTCAGAGACTGTTGATACCCCAGAAACTGTAAGTACTTCAGAGACTGTTGATACCCCAGAAACTGTAAGTACTTCAGAGACTGTTGATATCCCAGAAACTGTAAGTACTTCAGAGACTATTGATAGCCCAGACACTGTAAGTACTTCAGAGAATGTTGATATCCCAGAAACTGTAAGTACTTCAGAAACTATTGATAGCCCAGACACTGTAAGTGCTTCAGAGACTGTTGATATCCCAGAAACTGTGAGTACTTCAGAGACTGTTGATAGCCCAGAAACTGTAAGTACTTCAGAGACTATTGATAGCCCAGACACTGTAAGTACTTCAGAGACTGTTGATTTCCCAGAAACTGTAAGTACATCAGAGACTGTTGATACCCCAGAAACTATAAGTACTTCAGAGACTGTTGGTATCCCAGAAACTGTAAGTACTTCAGAGACTGTTGATATCCCAGAAACTGTTGGTATCCCAGAAACTGTAAGTACTTCAGAGACTGTTGATATCCCAGAAACTGTAAGTACTTCAGAGACTGTTGATATCCCAGAAACTGTAAGTACTTCAGAGACTGTTGATATCCCAGAAACTGTAAGTACTTCAGAGACTGGTGATAGCCCAGAAACTGTAAGTACTTCAGACTGTTGATATCCCAGAAACTGTGAGTACTTCAGAGACTGTTGATATCCCAGAAACTGTAAGTACTTCAGAGACTGTTCATATCCCAGAAAATGTAAGTACTTCAGAGACTGTTGATAGCCCAGAAACTGTAATTACTTCAGAGACTGTTGATAGCCCAGAAACTGTAAGTTTTTCAGAGACTATTGATAGCCCAGACGCTGTAAGTACTTCAGAGACTGTTGATAGCCCAGAAACTGTAAGTACTTCAGAGACTGTTGATAGCCCAGAAACTGTAAGTACTTCAGAGACTGTTGATACCCCAGAAACTGTAAGTATATCAGAGACTGTTAATAGCCCAGACACTGTAAGTACTTAGCTATCTATCTACCCATATAATTCATTTTCTCATTTTCTATTGAGCTCGTCTATTGAGCTCGTCCTGGAATCTTTACGACTCTGAATCTTACGATTCTATACAGGATTATAGACTGTCCATTTGTATCGGCACTAGCTCAGAGAAGAGTGTTGTGAGAGGAGAAGGGGTGTTGCAGAGAGAGGAAGCTGTTAGAGTGGCTTTGTTATATGTGTTTAGTCTGTATACGTCGATGTCCCCTGACTGGGTGCGAGCATGTGAAACATGCTAGGACGTACTACCACACCCACTAAATGTCCACTGTGATCTTGCAGATTCACACGTGAGCGTGCTCACCTCTCGACCGGCGCGGCTCTTAACATCTAACCATCCACATCTCTCCCTCCCTCCAATACATACACGTACACATGGAGGAATAAGGAAGAAAGAGAAGATGACGAAGACGAATACATAAGGGGAATGAGGAAGAAGGAAAAGGAGAGAGACGAATAAGGAAGAGGAATGAGGAAGAAGACGATGAAGAAGAGGAATGAGGAAAGAAGGTGAATACAGAAGAAAAATTAGGAAGAAGGAAAAGGAGAGGAAGAAGACGAATAAAGAAGAGGAATGAGGAAGAAGACGACTAAAGAAGAAGAATAAGGAAGAAAGAGAAGAGGAAGAAGACGAATAAAGATGAAGAATGAGTAGGAGAGGAAGAAGACGAATAAAGAGGAAGAAGGAGGAGAGGAAGAAGACGAATAAAGAAGAAGAATGAGGACAGATGAGAAGAGGAAGAAGACGAATAAAGAAGAAGAATGATGAATAAAGAGGAATGAGGAAGAAGAGGAAGAAGACGACTAAAGAAGAAGAATAAGGAAGAAAGAGAAGAAGAGGAAGAAGACGAATAAAGATGAAGAATGAGAAGGAGAGGAAGAAGACGAATAAAGAGGAAGAAGACGAATAAAGAAGAGGAATGAGGAAGAAGACGACTAAAGAAGAATAAGGAAGAAAGAAGAAGTAGACGAATAAAGATGAAGAATGAGAAAGAGAGGAAGAAGACGACTAAAGAAGAAGAATAAAGAAGAAAGAGAAGATGAATAAAGATGAAGAATGAGAGGGAGAGGAAGAAGACGAATAAAGATGAAGAATGAGGAGAGGAAGAAGACGAATAAAGAGGAAGAAGGAGGAGAGGAAGAAGAGGAATAAAGAAGAATGAGGACAGATGAGAAGAGGAAGAAGACGAATAAAGAAGAAGAATGAGAACAAATGAGAAGAAGAGGAAGAAGACGAATAAAAAAGAACAATAAGGAAGAGAAGAGGAAGAAGACGAATAAAAAAGAACAATAAGGAAGAGAAGAGGAAGAAGACGAATAAAGAAGAGGAATGAAGAAGAAAAGGAAGAAGGCGAATAAAGAAGAACAATAAGAAAGAAAGAGAAGAAGAGGAAGAAGATGGATAAAGAAGAAGAATAAGGAAGAAGGGGAGAAGGTCGGCCATTGATTGCCAGAACACTCAGTCATTAAACTGAGAAACATAATCTTTTCTCCCTATAGGCTGCCATTAGAGAGAGAGAGAGAGAGAGAGAGGGAGACAGAGAGAGCTGGGTAGATGGGGCCCCCCCCCCAAGACGGCGTTTTCTGTAATTAATGTGCCGCACTCCCATTTTTTGTGGTTCTGCATCAAGCTCACTTTTCGGCTCAATAGGGGGCAACACCGGTGTAACAGATGACAGCCGATCAGGTGAGACAATGATGAATAAAATACCATGTGTGGACTTTTGTTTTAACCTTTTACTCATCTACGGTAATGAGCGTATGAATTAAATGTTATCCTCTATGCACATAAGTTTAAAATGGTTAAATGGTATCAATAGAACCAGTTGATAGCACTCGATAACGCGGCGTAACGCAATATAAAACACAATAATAAATCATCGTCGTCACCTCATTCCAAGACATCCACGTGGCTCGGAAAGCAAGATTAAGCTACCACCCTCACTTCCGAGTTAGCTTTGGTCCTTAGTGCCCGTGTTTGCGTGCGTGCTCGTGTTTCCGTGTTATCAAGGCTATTCTCGTTCTCGTGTGGTGAAGGGGTACGGGAGACAGAGAAGAGAGGATCCTAGACGAGAAGTTAAGGTAGGTGATATTGGTGGTGGTTACTGATTATTATGCTTTGAGTCCCGGCCATTAGCCTTTTCGTCCATGTCTCCTCGTTTCGACCCCCTCCCGCCCCCCTCTTTTCTCCGTTCCTTTCCTCTCCTCCCCCCCCCCCCCCCCACACCTTCTCTCCGACCCCTCCTCTCCCCGTCCCCCTCCTCTCCCTTCTCCCCCCTCCCCCCCCTTCCCCCTCCTCTTTCCGCCATCTCCTCTCCCCATCCCATTCTTCTCTCTCCCCCCCTCACCTCTCCCCGTGCTCACTCTTTTAGCCCCCCCCCCCCCCCCCCCACCTCTTCTCATTCTATTTTGTCCTTCCTTTCCTCACTTATGCTTCTCATTTCCCACTTGACCCCCCCTCTCCCCCGTTTTCCTTTACAGTTTTCTTTTCCATTTCTTAAAGCTTCCTTCTTTATTTCCTCTTTTATCTCCGAGTCTCCCTGTGTTCCTTGCTTTGTTCCTTCCTCTTCTGTTTTTTTCCCTCTCATCTCCCTCCCTCCCAATCTATCTTCCCTCCCATTTCCCTCCCTTTCTTCTCTCCTTCCTCCTCATCAACTTTCTTTCCTCCCTATCTTCCTCCTTCCTTCCTTCCCCTCTCCCTCCCTATCCCCCTTCCTTCCTTCCCCTCTCCCTCCCTCCTCCCTATCCCCCCTTCCTTCATTCCCCTCTACCTCCCTCCTCCTCATCTGCCTTCCTTCCTCCCTTCCTCCCTAGTCCCTCCCTCCCCCTCTACTTTATATTTAAACATAGCAATTACCTGTGGCACTGATGGTCAAAGTGAGAAGACAAGCTAAAAGTTTTGAACATTTACTGAAGGCTAGTTAAGGGGAGACAGACCGTTTTTCTGGACCCCCTTCCCCCTAATGTTTATCCCCACTAGTTTTGAGATTTTAAGACGTTGGTTCCATTAGTTTGGGGATTTTATGACCTTTCACCCCATGTCTTTGTCAATATCTTCCTCCCTCCACCCTCTTCTCCCTCCCTCCAACCTTTTCTCCCTCCCTCCCCCCACCCTCTTCTCCCTCCCTGCTTTCCCGTCTCCCTTCCTTCCACCCTCTTCTCCCTCCCTTCTTTCCCGTCTCCCTTCCTTCCATCCTCTTCTCCCTCCCTCCACCCTCTTCTCTCTTACTCCACCTTCTTGTATCTCCCTTCTTCCGTGTCTCCCTCCTTTCTCCGTCTCCCTACCTCCACCCTATTCTCCCTCCGTTCTTCCCCGTCTCCCCTTCTTGATTGACTGATCGATTCTTGATTTGAAGGGCTATGTGGGCGATGTCCAAGAAACCCGGCCGAAATCACACTTCCTTCATCTCCGTTCTCTCCTTCCTTCCTCCACCTCACCCGAACCTCTCTCCCTACCTTCCCCTATATGCCTCCGTCCCCATCCCCTTCCTTCTTTCCCTCCCTCCCTCCCTCCCCATCACCTATAGGGGCTTACCTTCCCTCCGTCCCCATTCCCTTCCTTCCTTCTCTCCTCACCCCTTCCTTTCCTCCCTCCCTCCCCATCCCTTTCCTTCCCTCCCTCCCTCCCTCACCATCCCTTTCCTTCCCTCCCTCCCTCCCTCCCTCACCATCCCTTTCCTTCCCTCCCTCCCTCCCCATCCCCTTCCTTCCCTCCCACTTCCTTACCTCCCTCCCTGTTTCCTTCTCTCCCCCTTTCTTCCCTCCCTCCCCACCTCCTTCCTTCCCTCCTCCCCTTCCTTCCCTCCCCATAACCTTCCTCCCTTCTCTCCCCACTTCCTCCTCCCCACCTTCTTCGTCCCTCCCCACCCCACTCCCCTCCCCGTCTCTCTTCTTCCCTCCACACCACCACCATCCCCACTCCACCCTTGTTATTCCACATTTCATTCCTTTAGTTGCCATTTTCCACCTCTCATATCTATACCTCCTTCCACCTATCATCTCTTTATCTCCCTCTTCTTCCACCCTACCTTCCACCTTTCTTCATCTCCATACCTCCTTCTGCTTCCACCTCTCCATCTCCATACCTTCTTCCACATTTCTCCATCTCCATAGGCTACCCCCCCCCCCCTTCTTCTTCCACCTCTCCATCTCCATACCTCCTTCCACATCTCTCCATCTCCATACCTCCTTCTTCCACATCTCTTCATCTCCATACCTCCTTCTTCCACCTATCATATCTTTATCTCCCTCTTCTTCCACCTCTCCATCTCCTTACCCTCCTCTTCTTCCACACTACCTTGCACCTCCTTCTTCCACACTACCTTCCTCCTCTCTCTCCCCCCCTTAACCCCCTCATCTTCCACCCCTCTCTCCATTACCCAAACGATGGCTGACTACCATTATTGAGTAGTACCGTACCATAGCACCTCCGTCTATTATTCAGGTCAGTCTATATTATAAGTTACCGTATGTTATTGCTACCTGAAATGTATTGTTATTATATATTATTGTATATTATGTTATTGTTATTGCATATTATTGTATATTATGTATTGTTATTGTATCTCTGTATATAATTTCGTCATGTCCTTTCCCGGGTGAGCGTTATCTTTCATCCGCGTTTGTTAATGATTTTTTTTGTATGTATCTTTGAAAGGGTTTATAGTTTATGGGAGACGGTGTTTTTACTTAGCCTTACTGAAATAAACTATAATGATTTTGTGATTCATGTTTTGTTATGGAAGTAAGTTAGAAGTGAACATGAATGTTGATATCTTGGCTTTGTGATAGACTGAAATTTAAATAATGACAGACATAATAAGATGTAGGTATACGGTTTATAATTAATTAAATTGCCTTAATAAGATGTAGGTATACGGTTTATAATGAATTCAATTGCCTTTTGCGTAAGTTTTCTAGTGTTGGCTGTAATGTGTATAGTAAACTATAACTCTATTCCAGAGTTATTGCGTGACTTTTTATGGATCAGAATTGTGGTTTTGTAATAAGAAGTGTAATAGAGCACGGGACTATGGAAAGAAGCGACGACTTTTCATGTGCAATAACCTATGTGGGAAGGGGGTGGGCAGTAACTCAATTCAATGTTGCATCTGTAGTAAATAGGTACACGAGACAGTGGGGTGAGAGGACCTTTGACGAGAATCATAGGCTTTGAATGTTCATGGCTAGCGAAGCCAAGTCTGTAGTACTTTCCGAGTATGATAATGAAAGCATAATGGAAAATGACATAGATGCCATAAAGTCACGAATAGTGCATGTTCAAAATAATGACCCCACCTTGCAGTAAGGTGAAATTTTAGCCACTGTATACTGTATATGTAAAAAGTTACCATAGCCTTTCCTGACATAAAGAATTCACTAACTATCTATCTATCTATCTATCTATCTATATGTGTCTATCTATCTATCTAATCTATATGTGTATCTATCTATCTAATCTATCTATCTATCTATATGTGTATCTATCTATCTAATCTCTCTCTCTATCTATCTATGTATCTATCTATCTATTTACCTATCTATGTATCTATCTATTTACCTATCTATCTATCTATGTATCTATCTATTTACCTATCTATCTATCTATGTATGTATCCACTTTTTCCCTTATGTTGGTGACGTGCATACATTAAGGCCTAGCTCCCGAGGCTTAGGTGGCACTCATGCGAAAACTCCATCACGACTCGGGAATGAGACTTGTATCCTGTTGTAGGGGGAGAGGGAGGGCGGTGGGGGGGGGGAGCCTGATTGTGGTTAATGCCTTTTTTTTTTTATCTCTCCGTCAGCGGCAGTTGCGGAGATTATGCGATCGTCATTGGGTCTTGTTTGTTTTTAATAGGATATCTCAAAACTTAAGATATGGATTAGACCAACAAATATGCAGTATTTTTTGTATTTGGCAACTAACTAGTACAATTAACTGTAGGTAAGAATACTCTACGATAACTATGGGTTTCAGAGGCCGTGTTAGATCGTTTTTCGGGAATAACTTATTAACAAACAGTTGGATCAGTATGATATTTTGCCACAACTTGTTTCACACCGTCCCCTAATTTTCGTTAATATTGTGCATTACCAAAAGTGGAGAATTAAGCCACTTGTCCCTGTGTCATTAGGTTAAAGTCACACCTGAATGACGAGGAAACAGACAAGGCTACCGTGGCGTACCTGTGAAACCCCCAAACCATTATTACTCCTCCATCAAACACGGTAGTTATCAGCCACCACCCAACCCTATTATCGTCTTTACTTTCAAGTTATCTGGCACTATCAAATATAAATATATATACAAAATGTGTATTTTTGTATATTTATATGTAATAGTGGCAGATAACTTGAATGCAAAGACGATAATAGGGTTGGGTGGTGGCTGATAACTACCGTGTTTGATGGAGGAGCAATAATAGTTTGGTGGTTTCACAGGCACGGCACGGTAGCCTTGTCCGTTTCCTCGTCATTCAGGTGTGACTTTAACCTCATGACACCTGGACCCTGAACTGGACAATAACCCAAACCCCTATCGATTTACACTTCTTATCTAACATTTCATTATCATGGTACACTTAACTCTTATCGCCTTATCTTATCAGTATAGTTATCAAATGGTGACAGGACAACTCAACCAGTAGACCATTTAAACCAGTAGCTCTCAACCAGTGTCAATTCATCCAATACTGTTAGGTTAGGTTAACTTAGGTTAGAACTTCAAATTAGTACTGGTTAACCCTTTCATTACCGGTGACCTAATTTGAACTTTATTTAGGCTACTATTAGACGATTTTATTCAGTTATAATATGACTCCAGCAATGAACAGGCTTCGTACCATCTCACTTAACCCTTTTTGACTACCACAGATCCTTCTTGCACTGTACATAATCTTCAAAATACAGCTAGAATAAATATAAAAGAACGTCGACGGTAAAGAAGGGGTTACAATGGTGTACTGGATAAATTGTCCGGAATCCCATTAAGGTGGGAAGGGTATATTTAGTGGTCGATATATATATATATATATATATATATATATATATATATATATATATATATATAAATGTTTGTTTCCTGCATAGACCTCCATCAAGCTAAATAAAACATCCCCAAGATCCCCCTCTAGATATATTTATACATTTTTCGGTAGAAAAACGTTCCGGCCGAAGGCCAGTTCCACCTAAATTGCAGGCTAGCTATTGCTCGCCAGGATAAAAATCGACACGTAAATGGCACGAAAGGTCTTCATATTGACAAAGAAATGGGCTAAAAGGTCTTATAATCGCCAAACTAATGGGTCGAACGTCTTAAAATCGGAAAACGAATTCGCATGTATCAAGTTTGGCGATAAGACGCTTTACCTCATTCATAATTCGTTCGTCCGATATGCTCTTAACCCCGTCATTAACGTGACTTTTCCTTGTATTCTACCTAACACTGACGATATTTCACAGCTTGGGAAGGACCTCAAGCAATCAAAACAGTTTACTAATTCTTAATTAACCCTCGGACTCGCATGAATTCTTCCTAATTGTAATAAAATTGTCTATTGATAGCCAGAATACAGTAAACGAATGCGTCTGTGTTGAAAGGGTTGAATTTGCCTATGTCTTTATTATTTTACTTCAATTCTGATTCTATATGGTTTGTTTAGCATAATTATTGTCTTTATAGGTATACTTGCTTCTTGACAGTTCAGATATCCCGTTTTCTATCATGTTTACAATATTGATTCTCTAGTCAATTCGCTCGGTCACTTCGCCGACAGTAACTTCGTTAGCAGTAGTTTCACCCAGTTATTTCAACCACAGTCATTTCACCCACAGATACTTCACCCACAGTCACTTCTGACTTGTGGGGTTAACTGACTTGTGGGGTGAACTGACTTGAGGATGAACTGACTTGTGGGTGAACTGACTTGTGGGGTGAACTGACTTGTGGGTGAACTGACTTGTGGATGAACTGACTTGTGGGTGAACTGACTTGTGGGCGAACTGACCGTATTCCCTTGTTATTGTTTCCCTCCTGTAAACCCTTCATTATAATTTCACCCCACCCATCTGTTACCCCCCCGCCCCCACCCCAGGTCTGTTACATTATTAGCCCCCCCCCCCCCTCTCGCTCTCTCTCTCACTGTCGCTCTCTCTCACTGTCGCTCTCTCTCACTGTCGCTCTCTCGCTCTCTCTCTCTCCTGCTTGACTAGCCTTACCTTCAACTTAGAAAATATTTTTAGAATTAAGTCCCGACTGTCTAATAGGGTCTGCAAGGTCTGTGATTTTATGTAACTTTATAATTATATAGTTGTATATTTAGAGGTAGCTACATATAGGAATAAGTAGCTCGTTCTTACGCTGAATAATGTTCTAATACGACCTTTTATGGAATATGCTATGCAATGCTGTTCTCCAGCAACCAGGAAAGACATATAGCGACTCATTCCATCAGTTAGATGACTGAGCTATAAGTAATGCTTCAGAGCACTTGATCTCTTTTAGTTTGAAACTCGTAGGTTAACTCATTGGCATCATCACCATACCAAAGGCTGGACGAAATGGATTATAACAAGATGTTTAGCCTCATTATGAATACCACATAATAACAGTGGCTGGAAATTAGGTAGGAAGAGTTTTAGCACTATCTGGATTTTTGTTATTGTATTTATATATATATTTTTTCTTTTGTATAATATATGAATTATCTGATCTATCTGAAAACAAAACTACACTCAGAGCTTGTGATTAGACCTTCGGTAGAGCAGTTTCAAACGAAAATTTGTAATATTTTGCACTTTAACCATGCAGTGTGTATTTTGCACTATACAGTATATACATTTGTTTTTCATTCAAAGTATCTCCCTGAAATGGACCATAAGGTCTTTGAAATAAATATTCCTTGTAACACACACGCTCTCTCTCTCTCTCACTCACTCACTCACTCACTCGCTCTCTCTCTTTCTCTCTCTCTTTCTCGCTCTCTCTTTCTCTCTCTCTGACCCATATTCTTGTCTGTAGTAAGGCCGGACTGTCTCGTAAGGATTATGGGCTTTGTGGAGTCAATATATATGTGCTAACACCCTGTAATAACCCTCTGTATATGAACCTGTCTCGTGGAAGGCCCTCTCTCTCCCTCTGCCTCCCCGTTCCTCTTCTGTATTTCCCTGCTATCCTTGTCTTCCACTTGCTTTATTTGGGGTTTTGCTGTCTCTATTAGACCACCTCGTTTGGATCGTAAGGTCCGTGTGGTCAATGTATCTATGTAAATTTATGTACATCTAAAGGCAAAGCCGTCCGAGAGCGTGTCTGGCAATTTTGGTAGGTATATATACTGTAGGTATCATATACTGTAGGTATTTAATAGGTATGTGTGAATTTGTATTTTGTTTGTGTGTGTTCATTGTTTTCTGTTGTGTTTCTGGCTCTGTCTTGAGTCAGCCACCCCCTCCCCCCCCCCCCCCAAAAAAAAAGGGGGAAAAGTTGGGAATTGGGCCTGAATAGATTGATGATATATTACAATATTTCCTGTTTTTTTTCTTTTCGTCAAGAGCCGAAGATTCATAATATAAATATGTCTGTAGATGTTTGTATTAACCAAAACAATTAACAGAAAATTTTATTTAAGAAACATTGAATGGAGGCAGGGAAATTAAAAAGTGTATATGCATTATTTTACACTGGCATCGATGACTAAACTGAAGGTAGATTAAATTTAGCGGGATTATTTTATATAAAGTTTTAATGTAGAAAGTGCCACACACCAGAATCCCCCCCCCCAAAAAAAAAAAAAATAAATAAAATAATAATAAATAAAAAAATACATAAATAAATAATAAATAGAAAACAGTAATAACTTAATAACTAAATATATAAATAAATAATATTAATGAATAAATGACTTTTCCGTAAATCCCCCTGGTTGATCCCACCCCATCCTTCCCCGTTTACATGAATCCCCCCTCAAATTTATCTCTCTCATAACCACCGTTTTCTTTGTGTTAGCTCTTACGTCACTTATATTAATGTAATTCACCCACCACCCACCCTCATTGGTCTTATGGGAGTGATACAAGGAGTTACAATGTATTTGTATAGTCTCTCTCTCTCGCTCACTCGAGAGATAGATAGATAGATAGATAGAGAAGAAAAGATGGATAGAGAGAGAGAGAGAGAGAGGATAGATAGATAGAGAGAGAGAGAGAGAGAGAGAGAGAGAGAGAGAGAGAGAGAGAGAGAGAGAGAGAGAGACAAAGGAAAGAGTCATCAAGCCGAAGCCGGAAACGGATGAAGAGAATCGAAGGCGGGCCTCCTACATAAGGGATACGGACCTAAATTATTGTGTAGTGTTCTCGGGGCGCGTGTAGGAGAAGGTCACACGCTCCAATGATACTCACAATTTGATATCCCTAAGCTAACTGAATAATTGGTTGCTATTTGACTGGACGCTAACAATTTTATTTCGCTAGATTAACTGAATAATTTGTTGCTATATGACTGGCTAAACTAACTGAATAATTTGTTGCAATTTGATTCGATACTCACAATTATATCTCGCTAAACTAACTGAATAATGTGTTACTATTTTAATGGACACTCACAATTTTATCTCGCTAAATTAACTGAATAATTTATTGCTATTTAACTTCCAGCATATCCATTGATTAAGTTTGCTTAAGGGGGTAGTGTTTGTTTTTTGGTCTATATATATTTATTTATTAATATATTTTTTAGTTTCCCCACTAGACCTCTATCAAGCTTAGACCCCCCCCCCGCTTCTCTCTCTCTCTCTCTCTCTCTCTCTCTCTCTCTCTCTCTCTCTCTCTCTCTCTCTCTCTCTCTCTGTGGAAATATAAGTCAACCGTGTAACATTTTAATTAGCGATGGTTGCCTTCCACATAGCAACCACATTTATATCCATAATTTCATCTATGAATAATAATTATCATAGAAGTAGAATAATACGAAAATTATATTTATATCATAAGATCAATACTAAATACATTATTATTACTACTACTATTGATAATAATATATATATATTAATTATTATGTATATTATTAAGCAATGTATTACCTTTCTACAAAGAACACATAGGATGTGCATGTGCGTGTGTGAGTACAAAGGAGTACAAAGGAAATCAAGCAACAACAGGTCTAGTGACCCTTCTAGGCTGCTTGTCCTCCAAAACACTGAGGATCAAGTGTCCAAACAGTGGTTTAGAGTGGGTAAGGGAACATTGGAAAGGGAACTACTGCCCTGGAACTAATGTCCGTGGCAGGATTAGGAAGTTACTAGGGGACAGATGGGTTAGTAACTGAGGGGAGGATAAAATAAAGTTATTCATTTACAAACGCAGTAAGTCGCGGGTTTGATGCGAGATATTTGTCTAGGCGAAGTTTAAATGAATCAACGGTGCTGCAGTCTATGACATCTCGGGGAAGCCCATTCCATAAGTTGACAACTCGATTGAAGAAGAAATTCTTAGCTTCGTGTGAGTTAAAAGATTTACCAATAATTTTGCAACCGTTTCCCCGCGTGTAATTAGATTGGTCGATAGTGAAGTACTTACTACAGTTCATATTGTCGATGCCTTTGATGATTTTGAACACTTGAATTAAGTCGCCTCTTAATCTGCGCTGGGTTCAAGGAAATAGATTTAATTCTCTAAGACGCTCTTTGTATGGTTTGTTCTTTAGGCTAGGTATAATTTTGGTAACTCTACGTTGAACTCGCTCTAGCTTGTCTATATCTTTTTGGTAATAAGGGCACCAGGATTGAACGCAGTATTCCAGAAGAGGGCGGACTAAGGAATTGTAAAGGGTTAGGATAACGTCTTTGGATTTATGCTCAAATGACCTGCCTATAAAGCCAATTATTTGTTTGCCTTCTTAACAACTTCTGAACATTGTTGACTCGGTTTTAGGTTACTCGATATTGTTACTCCCAGATCGGTTTCTCTGTTTACATTCTTAAGCTGAGTGCCATTCATCAAATAGTTTGTTTTCTCATTTTGGTATCCGATATGTAGTACTTTACATTTATCCGCATTTTTTTTTTTTTTTTTTTTTTTAAGAGACAATGAACGGAGGAAGGAAAAACACAGATAAAACAAAAAGGTCCATGTGCCTAAAGGCATCCTCCATTCATAAATTTTTTGTAACAACTGGATTTAAACATTTGTAGAATGTAAGTTTGTGGAAAGCAATTCAAGGGAAGTGAATTCCAAAGAGTAGTATTTCTAGGGATAAATTAATTTTGATAAGCAGAAGTTCTGCATTGTGGAGGAGAAAGTGTAAATTCATGGGCGCTCTCAGCTGCCCTAGTTCTACGGGGAAAGATGTGGAGAGGCGGCACAATTGAAGCAAGTTCCTCGGAACAATTGCTGTGAAAATATCTGTAGAATAATGCAAGGGATGCAACGTTTCTTCGTATGGATAATATAGGAAGGTCCTGTGTGATTGCAGGGTTATTGATTAATCTAATAGCTTTATTTTGAATTCTGTCCAACTGCCTCAATGCAACCACTCCACAGAGGTGAACAGTAATCCATCTGAGAACGCACATGACTTTTATATATTACGGCCAACTGCTCGTCAGTGAAGAATTCTCGAACTCTGTACAGGAGTCCCAGTTTTTTAGAGGCATTCTTAGCAATGCTTCTAACATAATGTGTCCAGCTCAAGTTAGTAGTTAATGTTACACCGAGAATGTCAATACTAGGGGAAGTGGGAATATTTACATCATTAAAAATATATGGGAGTCAGTGAGATTCTGTCGGTTAGAAAATTGAATGTACTTGGTTTTCTGTACATTAAAGGAAACTAAATTCTTTTGTCCCCATTCTTCAATTCTAGAAAGGTCCTGGTTCAGAGAAATTGCAGTGCTTATTTTTGAATTTATAAGATCGGGTTGGGTGAAAGAATTGGTAAATGTGAAGGAACTGTGGAGTGTTGAGTCATCTGCATAGGAATGTATTGGATTATGAGTGGTAGATATGAGATCATTGATATGAATGAGGAACAGAGTTGGGGCCAAAACTGATCCCTGGGGAACACCAGCATTTATTGAGTGAAATTGAGAATAAAGGCCATCTACCATTACACGTATTTTTCTGTTATGAAGATAAGAAGAAATTAGTGGAACTAATGATGCAAGGCCGTAGTGTGACATCTTCGACAATAAGGATTGATGCCAGACTCTATCAAATGCCTTTGATATATCCAGTGCTATTGTATGTTTTCACCATGTTGGTCTGTAGCTTGGTTGATTTGATGCGTAAGAAGGCAAAGCATGTCTGCAGTTGATCGACATCGTCTAAAACCATATTGCCTATCACTGATTAAGTTATTATTCTCAAGATGCTTAATTATGTGATTATTTAATATAATTTCAAAGACTTTACCAAGAGTGGAAGTTATAGCTATTGGTCTGTAGTTTGATGGATCTGAAGAGGCACCTTTTTTAGGAACTGGATGGATGTTTGCTTCTTTCCAGGGTACTGGGAAGCATGAGGTATGAGTACATAGACGGACAAATTTTGCCAATACAGGAGCGAGCACCAAGGAGCAATTCTTAAGTACTATTGGAGGAATTTCATCTGGACCAGGAGCCTTATCTACTGAGAGATTCTGCAAAATAGTTTTGACATGTCTGGTGTGGATCTTAAGTGAGGGAATTTCAGGCGAATTAAAATTAAGTACAGGGACATCTTGATTTATTTCATCTAAGGTTGAGTTGGTGGAGAAAATATCCGCAAGAAGGTTAGCTTTACCTCGTGGGTCACTTACAAGATTGCCAGTCGGAGATTTTAATGGTGGAATGGAAGTTGTGAAGTTGGATTTGAATGAGTTAAGAGTAGACCAAAATATTTTGTTATTATTTGGATTATTTAGAAGTTTATTTGCCTGCTTGTGGAGAAAGTTTGATTTAGTTAGGTTTAATACAGTTTTGGCATGATTTCTGATGTTTCTAAAGTAATTAAAGGCTTCATGTGTTTTTGATCTTGTGTATGCATTGTAGACTATTGCTTTTTGTTCAGTTACTCTAGCACAATTATGGTCAAACCATTTAGGTGAATTAGATATTTTAATGTACTTTTGATGAGGAATAAAAGTTTCCATTCCAATTTTTACAAAATCTTGTATGTGGCTCAAGGTGGAGTGTGCATCATTAGAAAAGAAAGAGGTCCAGGGAATATCAATAAAAACCTTGAAGACCCTCCCAGTCTGCCCTATCGTAATGCCATTTAGTCACCAAAACAGGTTCAGAGTGGGAAGGTGTGGTAGGTGATAGACAGGTGGCCTGTATCAGACAGTGATCAGAAGATCCAAGCGGGGACCTCACTGTAACATCATAATTTTCTGAATTGGTTGTTAAAAATAAGTCCAGTAGGTGGGAATTATGATTAGGATTATCTGGTACACGGGTGGGTTGGTTGACTAGTTGAGTGAGATTAAATGAGTCTGCAAATAGCTCACATTCAAGACCAGCATCATCAGTCCTGGCTGAATGAGTGAGCCATTCAACATTATGGACATTAAAATCACCCAACACAGTGATTTCAGAAGAAGCATTTAAGTTGAGGACACTGAGTTGTGAGGACAGAGAATCAAAAAGACTTTGCTCTGGAGGAGTATTTGGGGAACGGTAGATGCAACATATGTATTTAAATTTACCAGCAGAAATTAATTTGTATATAGAATAATCAAAATAGGGACAATTGAAACTAGTAACCTCCTCCAGGGCAATTTCAGATTTTGCGAAGCAACATACACCTCCTTTAGGTCTGAAATTTTGGAGCAGTTGATAACCTGGAAAATTAAATCTAGACGTGTCAGATGTGGATGTACTTGAGTCTCTGTCAAAAAAAGGAGAGTAGGGGATTCTGCTTGAAGAAATTGGTGTACAGAATTGATGTTAGAGTGAAGTCCCCTTATATTGAAACTCATTTGCCAAATTTGGGCCCAACATGACAACTTATCTAGATTGTGTTGCATATCGTCAACTTGTTCTTTTGAGAGTACGCTATTTGCAATTTTTGAGATTGTACAGGTGAGGCCCTCATCTATGTCGTTGATGTAAATTAGAAAGAGAATTGGTCCTAGTACCGAGTGAGTGAGTGAGAGTGTGTGTGTGTGAGTGAGTAAGTGAGTGAGTATGTGTGTGTGTGTGTGTGAGAGTGTGAGTGTCCCTCCTCCCACTACAAAAACAAAGTATTTCTCTCCTCTCTTTGTTTATTACTGTATCCCTTTAAAAGTGGCCATGTCCTTGAAGGGAGCAGTCGGTGGCCATATATAGAGTATTTATCGGCTGGCGTTCAATCTCTCACAGCGATCAATCTATTATATCCCGTGATCATTCTGCCGTTCTCCATCAAAGGTTTCCACTCCCTCCCTCCCCCTCCCCTCCCTCTCTCTCTCCCTCACTCACTCTTGTTAACCCCTCCCTCCCTTACTATCTCCCTCACTCTTTCCCTCCCCTCCCCACCCTCACTCTCTCCCTCCCCTCCCCACTCTCACTCGCCCTCCCCACCCTCACTCTCTCTCTCTCTCTCTCCCCCTCCCTCCCCTCCTCACTCTCTCTCCCCCCCCCCTCCCTCCCCTCACTCACTTCCCTCACTCACTTCCCCCCCCCCCCTCCCTTACTCTCTCCCTCCCCCCCTCTCTTCCTTTTACATACTGGACACGTGGTATGACCGGTTTGATGTGGGCTCTCAACCCAAGGGCTTACCATCCACCATATACCGGTACTCTAATAAAGCTTAACTACCCTAACCGGTTTTGTCATAAATTAATGTATAGTAACCTGTTTTAACCTAACCTAATTTGTTCTACCCTAACTAACTTGTTCTGCCTCAACCCCTTCTATACCGGCAACGTCTTTTTAACGTTAATCTGGCTATGGTAAGACGATTTTATTCAGTTGCAAAAGGGCTCCCAGCAATTAACAGGCTTCGAACTATCTCACCTAACCCTTTTTACTACCACACATCTTAAACTGCACAAAATCGTCTAAATATAGCTAGAACAAAATTGAAAAGACGTTGCCGGTACAGAAAGAGTTAACCTAACATGCTATACTAGAACCTAACTTGTTATAGTATGAAAAGGGTATTTAAAGTGGCCATAATAATTTACCCTTTTCCGATATTACAATCTCGTTTTACTGTAGGCTATATAAATATCGTATTATAATTATGTATTTTGTAAGTGGAAGACGATAACTATACATCATATTAGGTGGTGGTTTTAGATGTATTTACCCATAAGATTGTACGCATGTAAACACACTCTCTCTCTTCTATCTATCTCTATTTTTTTTTTTTTTTTTTTCTATATTCCAGCTTACTTCCTCTCGGGCATAGGCTGAGATCCTTACATTCACCGCTTTACAATGAACAGTGAAGCCCGTGAGGTCTTTTTCCAGTCTAGGGAGTGAGACATGTGAAGCGAGTACAACGAGCACCTGCCATCTTGCCTTCACATGAGGCACGGTGCTCACTCATGGCCCGAAACGACCCCATCTCTGAAGCCACCTCGTTCCCGTGCTTCACTGTCTCACCCCCTACACTCGGACTCTCACACTTACACACACACAACGCCACCTGTTGAGCAGATAACTCATCAGGCATTGCACCCCTATAGCATATTTTGAATATGGGAATATTCATACAGTGCTATTTAATCAGGGAACAATGAGGGTATTTTATTGACGTTTCGGTGGGCTTGTGGTAATGCACTGATACTAGGTACAGCACAAATTTCATCCCAATAATATCTTCCCATTGATACATCAGGATTTGAACCCGGGATCTTTGGATTACCAGGCCAGTGGCAAGACCACTCCACCACACCTCCCCTATCTATCTATATATATATATCTATCTTTCTATCTCTATCTATCTATCTATCTATCCATCTTCTCTCTCTCTCTCTCACTCTCTCTTTCGTGCCTCGAGGTGGGAAGGAAAAGAGTGTGGAAAATGAGATAAAGTTATTGATCCATAGATACTAATGGAGAGAGAGAGAGAGAGAGAGAGAGAAACTGTCCGGTATACAAAGGGGAAACTGCAAGTATAAATAAATATGGAATAAAGCAAAAAGAGAAGAGGGAAATGTCCAATAATAACAAATAACAAAGGAAGGAATAATTAGAATATAATATATATACCATAAAGAATAATTATCATAAATCAGAGGGATATTACGCGAAATATATTATTACAAGATAAATAGCATAACTAGTGGCAAACTGAACAGAAGATGATGAACGTGAGGGAGAGGGAGAGAGAGAGCGTGAGGGAGAGGGAGAGGGAGCGTGAGGGAGAGGGAGAGGGAGCGTGAGGGAGAGATGCGTGAGAGAGAACATTAGGGAGAGAGCGTGAGGAAGAGCATTAGGGAGAGGGAGAGAGCGTGAGGATGGGAGAGAGAGCGTGAAAGAGAGGGAGAGAAAGCATTAGGGAGAAGGAGAGAGCGTGAGGGAGAGAGAACATTATGGAGAGGGAGAGAGAAAACATTAGGGAGAGGGAGAGAGCGTGATGGAGGGAGAGGGAGAGAGAGCATTAGGGAGAGGGAGAGAGAGAACGTTAGGGAGAGGGAGAGGGAGAGGGAGAGAGCGTGAGGGAGGGAGAGAGAGTGTGAAAGAGAGGGAGATAGCGTGTGTGAGGGAAAGAGAGCGTGGGGCAGGGAAAGAGTGTAAGGGAGTGAAAGAGAGCGTGAGGGAGGGAAAGAGAGCGTGGGGGAGGGAAAGAGAGGGAGAGGGAGGGAAAGAGAGCGAAAGGTTTGTCTAAGCAATATACTTGTTTCATGATAGTTAACGACAGTTACCAAAATTACTATATTTGTGATTGTGGTTGTGTATAGTTATAGTTGTGGTTGTATACTGTACGAGTAGACTGATTGTAGTTGTTGTATACTGTACGAGTAGACTGATTGTAGTTATATACTGAACGAGTAGACTAATTGTAGTTGTATACTGAACGAGTAGACTGATTGTAGTTGTATACTGAACGAGTAGACTAATTGTAGTTGTATACTGAACGAGTAGACTAATTGTAGTTGTATACTGAACGAGTAGACTAATTGTAGTTGTATACTGAACGAGTAGACTAATTGTAGTTGTATACTGAACGAGTAGACTAATTATAGTTGTATACTGAACGAGTAGACTAATTGTAGTTATATACTGAACGAGTAGACTAATTGTAGTTGTATACTGAATGAGTAGACTGATTGTAGTTGTATACTGAACGAGTAGACTAATTGTAGTTGTATACTGCAAGAGTAGACTGATTGTAGTTGTTGTATACTGAACGAGTAGACTGTGATTGTGGTTACATATTGGTAGATTTGATTGTTATAGCATAAGTTACATATTGCGTACATCCAGCATGCGTACAGTTTTGGGTCAGACATCGATTCGTGGACGGAATGAAGATATTAAACCAAGATTCCATTAACCTCGAGATCTTACGAGCGGTCAGATATACTTTAACTGTGTTGGTGGTGTAATGGTTTGGATGCTTATGTTTTGGGTGTAGTGTCCCGAGTTTGAATCCCGGGAGGACCATAATTATGCTCTCATTAGTTTATTCAAGTGCATTGGGGTTTGTAATTGATGATAAATGTTAATAACGGAGTGTTACTTAATATAGACAAACATATCAAGTATCGATTATAAAAGTGTTTCATTATGTAGTCGCCATTACTTTTGATATAATTTGCACCGAGTATGAGGATATTAAGTAACACCCCGTACTTAGCATTAATCATTAATTACAAACCCCAATGTACTTGAATAAAACTAATGAAAGCATATGGTCCTCCCGGGATTCGAACTCGGGACACCACACCCAGAATAAAAGCACCTAAACCATTACACCACCAAGGCCCTCATTCTCATAACCAATTAGGTAGATTAAATTAGCGTGAAGTATGTGAATAAAGTGAAATAGAAGCGTCAGTATCGTGAATATAAGAGTAAAACCTGTTCATGGTCATATTAAAGGGATCCAAAAAAATGGGTGGGGGTGTGGTCGGGGCCTAATCCAATATAAGCAACAACAAAAAAAAAAAAAAATTATGGTATTTAATAAGTGCCGTATAAAGCCACATACTCGAACTGGATATATTTAGTGAAAAACACACTGACAGGTGTGAACACATTACCCTGGTGTTCCACGCCACAAGTTGTGTGTAAGAAAAAAAATACATTAGAGTAGACAGCTTTTGCTAAACTGACCAGATTAGTCCTTATAATAATAGAGAAGTGTAGACAAAGTTTGGACAAAGTTTCTTATTTATTTTCCAATGAGTTATACTATTTAATTAACTACGGATATATTACGGTTATAGAGAGTGTCTGTGCACTGCATTTCTCAAATTAGTCACTTGCATATTCTCACTTAAGTTACCAAAAGACAAAGGTGAACACGAGAACGGTGCATTACGTGTGAACCCTCTGATGCTCTCCCACTGTGTATGGAAAATTTAGATATCAGGCGAGGACTGGAACTGGGAATGGAAGTCCCAGGACTGTACTGTGCCCAAACTGTCCTACCGCACTATAGTGTTTGCCACACATGCACACTTATAGGTTTATAATCAACAATATAGTTCTAACTGTGAATATAACGTTGATGTAAAACTTAAATAGTACATGTTATATACTATATTAAAATAAGCTAATCAATAATTAATACAGTAAACATATTAATATTGATGAAGGATCAGCCAGCTACTCGAGATTACAATAGATACATTTATATTGACTGGAATGGCCTGAACAATCTATTTTAAGTCACACAATACTATATGTAGAGCCATTTCATAATTTTATATCATTCAACTGTAACTAAATGCTAAATTAAAATAAACAATTAACCTTGGAAAATAGTGCGAGGAGTGTTTGTTTGTGTTGTATCGTATGTGTGGCAGCGATGCCGGCTCCTCCCACCCCCTATATTGATCTGTTAGTGTCGGAGCTCCAGCCAGGGAGAGAGTATGGGACTCTGGACCTTACTACCACCAGAAATACAGCCTATATTACACTATCTCACACTTCCAGCCATGACATTACTGACATGAATGATAGAAGGGGATAAAGATTAATCTAAGGCCGCCTTGAGGTGATTGTGGTCTACCATAACTGCTGCTGCCGTACCTCACAACCACACACACACACACACACACACCCACACCACACACCACACACATACAAAGTTTTACACACAAAGTCTCGCACACAAAGTCTCTCTCACACACATACACACACACACACACACACACACACACACACACACACCGTAAGTTAATTGGACAAACTTCCCATCATTATCATAACTTGGCCTGCACAGAATATACATTATGATTAGTACTTCGCACGGGTGTGATGGCATATAGCAATTATTTTTTAGCTGAAACATTTGCTTTTGGAAACATGAAGTATGTTTTTACACACACATATATATATATATATATATATATATATATTGCCTGACGCCGTGATCCCCGAAGGGGTGGCCACGAACGAACCGCCCCCATGCACCTCTGTCCCCAGTCAGTCGACGCCACTCCTCCCAACCAGCACCGCCTTCATTCACATACTTCCTCACTGCATCCTTCCACCTCCCCTTCGGTGCACCTCTCCCTCTCTGTCCTTCCACCTCGATCTCGCTCTCGTACACCCTCTTAGTCAATCTCTCGCTTTCCATACGTTCCATATGGCAGAACCATCTCAAGTTGTTCCTTTTCAACTTTCCAGCACATCTACCTCCACACCACACCTCCTTCTTACTTCCTCATTCGTCTGTCTATCCCTCCATGTAACTCCGCACGCACTTCTCAAGTAACTCATTTCCACCGCTCTCACTCTTGGTCTGAGTCTCTTCCCGAACGTCCATGCTTCGCTTCCGTAAGTTAGTGTCGGGATTACCACACTGTCATGCAAGGAATTCTTCACTTCCATACTGACCACCCTATTCTTGTTACTGCTTTCAACTTCCTACAACCCTCTTCCCCTGTTGTACCCTCTCCCGCACTTCCTCATCCATAGTCCCATCTTAACTCAACACACTGCCCAGATACTTAAAAGAGCTGACGATCTCCATAGCCTGACCGTTCAACTTCACCTCACACTTTGTGACTTCACCCCTTTCGAAGACCATAACCTTGCTCTTCCCCGCATTTACCTTGAAATTCCGTTTTTCACACACTGTTCCAAACTCATTTACCAAACCCTGCAACTCCCATTCATTATCGCTCATCAGAACTATCATCCGCAAACAGCAGTATAGGCAGCTTCCACTCATTTCCCTCCCTTTTCAGCGATACACCAACATCCACTGCTCTTCCTAGTATTTCTTTCATGACTCCATCCATACAGTAAACAACCACGGGGACATCACACACCCCTGTTTCAACCCAACACGTAGGTCAAAGAACTCGCTCTGCTCATTCTCCACACGTACTGCCGCCTTTGCACCCTCATACATGCTCTTCACTGCTTTCAGCAACTTGCCATCTACTCCGTATTTTCTAAGTACTTTCCACATGCCTTCTCTATCCACTCTGTCATAGGCCTTCTCCAAGTCCATAAAGGCAACATACACCTTTTGTTGCTTCTCCAGATATTTCTCCACAACACAATTCAGCATAAAAATATGATCTAACACATCCTCTTCCCTTCCTAAAACCTCCCTGCTCGTCGCCTATCCATTTCTCCATTCTCACTCTCACTCTCTCAATCACTACCCTACTGTACACCTTCCCTACTACGCTTAAGACATATTCCTCGATGGTTCCCACACATTCCTCTCTCCCCTTTGCCCTTATATAGGGGGACTATTATGCCAGTCTTCCAGTCATCGGGTGCATTCCCCTTTTCCCATGCTAGTTTGCACATTTTCCATACCAATTCGATCACTATCTCACCACCATACCTCAACATTTCCCCACTTACTCCATCTGTTCCTGGTGCTTTCCCCAACTTCACTATTTTCATGGCTTCCCACACTTCTGATCTCCTGATCCCCACCTCCTCCTCCACTACTTCTACTCTTCTCCCTCCCATACCATATCCAACTATATTTGCTGGCTCTTCATTCCTTACATTTAGCAACTCGTTGAAGTACTCCCTCCACCTTTCGACTCTCTCTTGCTTCTCGGCTAGCATTCTCCCATTCTTATCTTTCACACCCTTACTGTTTCCTTTGCTACCTTCCCTAACTTTCTTGACTTCTTTCCAGAACAGTTTCTTACGCTCCCTCCATTTTACACTCAGATTCCTTCCAAATTCCTCATCTACTCTTCGCTTACTTTCCTTCACTACTCTCGTCACCACTCTCTTTCTCTCCATGTACCTCACTCGTTTCTGCCTCTCCAAATCTTTATTCCCTCTACTACCCAACCACTCTCTATACGCTTTCTTCTTTTCTTCCACATGTATCTTTACTTCTTCTGTCCACCATGCTGTACCTTTCACTCCCTCCCTCTTCTCCTCACACCATACACTTATATATATATATATATATATATATATATATACTGTATATATATATATATATATATATATATATATATATACAGTATATATATATATATATATACAGTATATATATATATATATATATATATATATATATATATATATATATATTATATATATATATATATATATATATGTAATTGAAACCTTATCAAGGGTCAACAATCGTACCACCACTGGCTAAAATACTTTACAACTGGTGTTCTATGAGAGAGAGAGAGAGAGAGAGAGAGAGAGAGAGAGAGAGAGAGAGAGAGAGAGAGAGAGAGAGAGAGAGAGAGAGAGAGAGAGAGAGAGTTACCTGAGGACATACCGATATGGCTAACCAAATATCACTAAGAAGGAACTATGGTTAAGCAACCTTATCATCCGAGTAGTTTATCAAAGCAATTAGGTGGGACAGTTTTAAATCCCATCAGTAATAAGTAACACCCCGTTCTTAACATTAATCATCAATTACAAACCCCAATGTATTTGAATAAACTAATGAAAGCATATGGTCCTCCCGGGATTCGAACTCGGGACACCACACCCAGAACATAAGCACCTAAACCATTACACCACCAACACAGTTTGAGACTATTACACATTAGCTAATTATCTTTACAATAATAATCTAAAATGTTATGATGCTAAATGAAATTGGCAGTATTTAAAGGGCCAGATTGTTTTGTGTGACCCCCTTCTCCCTCATGTTTAGCCCCATTAGTTTTGAGATTTTGAGATGTTCGTTCCATTAGTTTTGCGATTTTAAGCCCTTTCATCCCATGTCTTTGTCAATATTAAGACCTTTCGTGCCATTTAGGTGTCGATTTTATCCTGACGAGCGATAGCGAGCCTGTAATTGTAGGAGCAACCGGCCTGCGATCGGGATGTACAAATCTATATTGAAGGGGGGTCTTGGGGGTGTTTTTTAAAGTGTGATGGAGGTAGGTTTTTTAATAATGTATAAAAGTATACTGTATATATATACTTTATAGACCAAAAAGAACAATACATTTATAATAATAATAATAATAATAATAATAATACCGGTACCGGTAATTATATACAGTATATATATATATATAAACCCTATCCCCTTAATTGACACTGATAGAGATTCTCTTCTGCTTTGTATGGGGTATGAATGGGAGGGCTAGTTGCTGGGTAATGCTTAATCATTCTCTCTCTCGCTCTCGCTCTCTCTCTCTCGGATTAATTTAGGATATATACCAATCCTATTACAATCATTACCGTATAGATTCTATCTATCTATATATATATATACAGTATATATGTATATATACAAATTTAATAATGAAATGGATGGTTAACCCCTTACAGACGGGGATATTTGTGATTTCTTCTACCTGTGTGGCGGGCATATTTACCCTAAACGAGCTTCATTCCATGCTCTTTTTCACGCATAAACAAGAGCCAGAGCGTAATACAAAATTGTATTCGTGAAAGGGCGATAATAGAGCTTTCCAATGACACCTGTATCATCCTTGTACGACCATGGGTTGTCTTGCAGCTATGTTGCAACACGAGGGCAAAAACCCTAAAATACAGTAATTTCCTCAGAATATCCTCGTCCTTGCGAGGTGAGGGATGTGGAGGGATGTGGTGGAGGCCTCAGTTGCCCCACTTGGCTCATGTCGAGCGGTCAGAGCCCGCCTGCGGTCCTCCCAACGCGTGGACTCTCTCTCAGAGCCGATAATGTGCTCAACATCCCTTTCGACATATGTCGGGACCCGCGGGATAGGCCATGGTTCTCTCACTCGACATATGTCGGGACCCGCAGCTTGAGTGTTAACCCTTAATTGGCGGCGCGCAACTTATGTCGTGTGAAAAAAATTTGGACTAAGTGGCGGTTCACAACTTATGTCGTGCGCCATTTTCAGCACGTAATGTTGCTGAGAGAGAGAGCTGAGCGGTGTGAGGAGCCTAGCAACTGTATGACCGCTCACGACCACCGCGGTGGACCAACTGAGGTGACTCTCACCCTTCCCTCCCCTCTCTCACTCGCTACACAGGGAATTATGTAGGGAAATTACCTAATTACAGGGTTTTTGCACTCGTGTTGCACGATCGTTGCAAGAGAACCAGCGGTTGTACAAGGATGGTTCGGGTGTCATTGGAAAGCTCTGTTTATGCCCTTTCAGGGATAGATACTTGTTTTACGCTCTGGGTCTTATTTAGGCATGAAAATGATCACGTAAACAACCCTATTTAGGGTAAAAATACCCCGCTGGGCGCTACGGTCCGCTAGATTGCCTAGCCCGCCAATAAGGTGTTAAGTACCGATTTTTATTTTTATAATTTTTAGATTCCTCCCTAAACCTCCATCAAGCTTTAAAAAAATATCCCTAAGACTAACCCACCCCCCTTCGGCATAAAAATGCCCAGCCTAAGGCTGGTTTCTCCTAAACAGCAGACTCTCTAAATATAATATTTTATAAAATATACCAATAATTTATATATAAACAAATCATAATAAATGAGTATTAACATGAGCCAATATATTATATAAATACTACAACTTTAGGAGGAAATTGCATATGGCTGCCAACCCGCCTTGTGTTTACAGCCAAAACAATAATATTGGGGGTGTTGAGAGAAAACGGAAGAGCGAGTTGGCGCGCGCGGGAAGACGGCGGTGGCACGTGGCCTTTGTTTACATTGGGTTAGCGAGGTCGGGGATCACAGGCGTAAACCACACTCACATTTTCTGGTGGGCGTCCAGTTATTCCAGCCGCCTACTAAAGTGGCCGCCAACCAAACCGGCCGCGCTTCAATGCAATCAAAGTCATCCCTACCCCATAGTCCTTGGGCGAGTTCATACTCTTGTGCTATTTACCTTAAGAGGGTAGGGGGTATGTTTTGGTATATTTATTGATTGATTGATTGATTGGTTGATTTTTTTTTCCTCGCTAGGCCTCCATCAAGCTTAAAACAATACAAAAATAATAGTAATAACTAAAACAAAACAAAAACAAAAAAAATCCCTTCAAGATATATTTGTACATTTTTCGGTAGAAAAATTTCCCTGCTGGGGGCCAATTCCAATTACAAGCACGCTATCGCTCGCCAGGAAAGAAATCGACACCTAAATGTCATGCAAGGTCTTAATATTGACAAAGAAATGGGGCGAAAACTCTTAAAATCGCCATACTAATGGGTCTAACGTCTTAAAATCTGAAAACTACTGTGACTAAACATGAGGGAGAAGGGCGGCCAGAAAAACCAACCCTCTCCCCTTAACCGGATGAGCCCCTAATCAAAGCTAACCTACATACCGACTGTAATGTTAGGCTAGGTTAGGTACGGTAATGTAGGGTTGGGATAGCTCGGGTTAACCCTCTGAGTACCAGCGACGTGTGTTCTATTATATTCTAGCTATATTTAGACGATATTATGCAGCTAAGGAAGGATCTGTGGTAGTTAAATGGGTTGGTTGAGATTGTTTGAAACAAATATTGCTAAAGGTCCTTCCTAAGCTGAATAAAATCGTCTAATAGTTGCCAAATTATGATAAAAAGTAAGTCCCTGGTACTGAACTGGTTAACCACATTTGCTCGTCGCAATAGAACGCGATTTGCGCCCCTTCTGGGATACTCAAGAACCTTCGTTACCATCAGCGGTGTTTAGAAACCTTTAGTTTAGTAACTTAACCTCTGCAGTTGTCTTTGAGTGAGGTGTGGGCTGAAAACTAATTTTGGAGAGGTAATTATGAAATTAAGATAATTATATTTCTGAATACTAAACGGCAACCCCCGGTGCATGAAAGGGCTATAAAAAGGGGCCTGTTTGAACCTTCCCTGTGTTGCTCCATTAGTTTTAAAGTTTCAAGACGTTTAACCCTATTAGTTTGGCAATAATATGACGCTTCACCTCATTCAGGTGTTGATTATTTCCCTGGGTGTTAACCCCCTATAGTATACGATGACAAATGTTGATTTTATTTACCTCGACGATGTATACAAACTAATACCACACATAACAAAGCCACTCCAACAGCTTCCTCTATCTCCAACACCCCTTCTCCCTTCTCTAAACTCTTCAGAAAAATAGGAAAAGTAGAATGTAGATACGAGGTACCGGTGTAAAGGCTTATCCCTCAATACCTTCACCTGACCTGACCTTGACTATCATTTGACGATAATACTAGGCCCCCTACGAACCAGAATTGACCACTGGCGAGTTTTGGTCTATAAGGAAGTTGGAGTTGTGGCCATCCATATTTAGCAGAATTATCAGTTAAAATACGGCCATAAGGCATCTATAGATTCATAAAACATAATTTTTCAAACTATTTATCCATTAGAAACACACATTGTTATTGCATTTATCTGTAATATCGATGCTTACGGCTCCAATTAACCCTTTGAGTACCAGCGACGTGTGTTATATTGCATTGTTGCTGTATTTAGACGATTTTATGCAGCTTAGGAAGGATCTGTGGTCTTTAAAAGGGTTGATTGAGATAGTACGACGCCTCACAATGGCTAGAGATCCTTCCTAAACTGAATAAAATCGAATAGTAGCAGCCAGAATAAAATAAAAATTACGTCGCCGGTACAGTTATACTGTAATTTTTTTTTTAAATTTAAAGATAATTTCTGGCAATTAGGCTGCCAAACATTCTCTGTAAAATGTACAGCATTCTGTAATTTAATGTACAAAAATAACTGGAATTTACAAACTGACTTGTAATTTTGTACAGATCTAATCTGTTAATTTTTATAGAAACTTGTAAAAATTACAAAATTATCTGTAAATAAATAACAGAATATATCTGCTAAATTTACATTTCAGTTGTATAGGATATTTAAGTGTTTCTGTCAAAGTTTTTACAGAATCATGTAGGCCTGCATTATTCAGATAATATTTGGCAGCCTAATTGCCAGAAATTGTTCAGTAAAATGTACAGAATCTTGTATTGTTACTTATATTTTGTTATTCTTGGTAACCTAGTCCTACCAAAGCAAGATATGTAAGAATGAACACACACACACACACACACACACAGTACAGTATATATATATATATATATATATATATATATATATATATATATATATATATATATATATATATATATATATATATATATATATATATATATATATATATATATATATATATATACAGTATATATACACTTTTAAGTAAAATACCGGTATGGGAGGTGTAACTGACTGATCATAAAAATGGATGTGTGAAACGGAAATTGACCATCTAGTCATCTACCCATGTATTGATATGGTGCAAAACCGAATTAACGAACAATATGCATTACCGGGACTGTTGATGTACTGTATACTTTACCAACAGTAATATTTCTTACATAAATTATACAATATATCTGCAACACAAATAATAACGTCATATAATCATAATTCGTATTTATAATTGATAAACATTGTTTGTTATAACCTATCCTTGGCGAGGTTGTACTGAATATAAACCGTTACCCATAACAATCCCACCCTACCCTTAGTTAGGTTAGGCTACGTTAAACACCGTGATTTGTTTGATATAATAGCCTACTGTATATAACGTAACCTTACCTTGTGTCACGCAAAGGCTGTAGGATACAAATATAGCAGAACAAAAATCTGATTATGGTAGCCTGTTACGTAACGTAAACATTGCCTAAAAACCAGCTAGGCAACAACCTTGAAAGTATTTGGTTACACATTATAGACATGTTTAATTTTATACATTGTCCGAAACTAACTTGGACTGTCATTCATTCAATATCCAATTATATATCTATAGGCTAGGGTTGCTTGCATAGGCTATACCGGTACCTGTTGGGGAAAAAACCCACAAGGTTCTGTACTGTACGTTACTAGTACTTGTTTATCCTATCATTAAAAAAAAAATATATATATATATAGGCCAGAAGCTAGATAATCGAGCGAGTTGCCTCGGCATATGGAAGCATATGAAGGCGATTCATTCACATCCACCCCCTCTCAGGGATTACGTCTGGCAATTAGATAGATAGATAGTTAATCATAGTAGGGTAGGGTAGATCGATTAGTTTTCTACCAAACGTTAAGCAATTTTATTCAGCTGATGAAATTAAACTCTGGGCAAGAGTAGGTCTATATTTATAGGCTAAGCAAAACTATTCGAGAAACGCATACACCTACGGTTGGTATTTTGTGTACAAGGCTACTTTTGTTAAAGCTAGACGTGTTTACTCAGTTTAAGAATGAGCTCTCGTATTCCCGGTATTAGCCTATATCTTATTACAAATGTAAATGTGCATAACATATTCGCAAAAAGGGCTCAACATCTAAGTTTCTTACCAGTTACGACATTCCACAGCAAGAGATACACCACATCACACTGCTTATTGTCCATGTTACATATTTCCTGGCGATAATACTGAGCATTTCCACAGCCCATCACGGTTAATAAGGTTGTGGTGATAGTTGAGGTATGGATTAATGTGTGTGGAACTGGAAATGAGCAAAACTATCGCACAAAAATACAGCCTGGCTGCCCTCCCAGAAGCAAGGCCTACGTACTCAAGGCGTTTTCCCGCCAAAAAGGCATGTGATTCGCAGCTCGTATATTTATATCGCCACACATATAGTTTATTGATACCACAACACCTTTATTTTGTCAAAATGAATTCCAATGATTTATAAAGAAGGTTCATGAAATATAACCTGAAAAAGATGCTTGAAAAGTTTCATACATAAATGAAGGTAATAGAAGTATCTGGCAATCCAGGTGATAAATTATTGCCTCGTTTTCTAGATGCATTGCATGGGTAAAAATTTAGTTTTACCATTATATAAAACAAAATTCAGTATTTTGTTAACTTAATTTATATCCTATCACTGTATAGGCTGCTACAGTTCATAAAGAACAAATATGGTATAATAGTCAATATTCTTTTAGTTATTCAATACCATGGTTTTACTATAGTCGATGCCTGTAATATAAAATACAGATATTATCTGTATTTTAAGTTTACTGTGAATTTTCTGTTGATAAATAGGCTACAGAGACAAACATGTAAAAATACAGATATTTTGTAGTGTCGATTTAAATTATATATATAGCCTCAGGGTGGACGTGCAACCATGTGTGCACAACTGCGAGGCGGCTCCTTCTTTTGTATCTGGCAGTCCGGGCGAGTCCACCGGTACAATCTGTGGGAGCCTGTTAGCAGTGCCATGACAGCCTTGCTCATCTCTTTATGGGGGAAATTATGACAACTTAGTGGTGGGAGTTCTAACAACTTAAGGGGTGGTGATGAGGCTGGTGCTTGGCTGGCCGTGGTGGCGTCTAGCTACTGTATATATTGGGGAAAACAGGGAGGGGGGAATCGTCCTCGAGTGGAATCCTCTGAGGGTAACCCACTTCTCCAGTTCTTTCACCTGGTTGGCTTCGCAGGATCCTTCTTGCCACTCTCACAGGGTACGGGGCAGCTCCTGCCATTCTCTGGTCAGCTGGTCAAAATATTCGTCCTCAGGGTGTAGGAGATTCTTGAGTTCCTGCAACTCCATGGACTCCTCAGATTTGACCTGTGTGGTCGGTGGCAAAGCTAGGACAATGTCTGAACTTTTATCTTTTTCGTTTGGAGCCCCACTTGCCAGTCTACAGTCTGTCTTTCTTAAATGGTCCTTTTGCTCCTTAGTTCTGGCTACAATAGGGAAATTAGAGATCTGCTGAGGGTGCGGGAGGAACGCTGGAAAGGTCCTGAAACCCGCATCGGGCTTGCGGACTTGTGTGCTCTGGGGACGTTCTGGGAAGTTTAATTATAAGGCTCTTATCTGGATCGTCTGACTGATTTGGTTGGCCGTTTAGTCAAATCTCAGGCTTGCGGGGGGGGGGGGGGGGGGGGGGGGGGGGTAGGGAAGTTGTTTCCTAATCTAAGAAGAAAGTTGAAGCTCGGGGTATTTTCTTGTTCAGGGTTTACTATAGCCTCCTCTTCCTACCTTTCCTGGATCCTGGCCCATTATTGGTCAGGCAGCTCCGAGTGTTGCTGGGCAAGCCAGAGGGACATCCAGGACATCAAAGAGACATAGGCGTCATCTGGGTATAAGAATTTGATATGGGAGACGTTCACTTCTTGTAAATCCATCTCTTGGGCATAATTAGCCGTAGTCGTGTGAAAGGTCGAATGTGGAGGTATGTGTATCTCGCTCTTTAAGCTGGATGAGCAGCAGGGATGTGGGCGGCAGTGAAGCTGTTGGCAGCAGGGGGGTGGGCGGCGTCTTTTCATCTGGTCCCACAAACTTTAGATATTGTGAAGTACTTCATGACCTTCATATGAAAAATCAGTCGATCAATCAATTGGAGCCTGTGGCATAATTGCGCACAACTGCAATCATCCTTCAACTCTACTCCTGGGGGTCTCTCCAGATGAGGCCCTAGGCTGTAGCTCGGTCCATCCTAAGTACGGTAGTTCTTGACTTGATCGCTGGACTTTCCTCGGCTACTATTAGCTTGTTGTGCAGTTGAAAAGGGCCTACCGCAATTAACAGGTTCGAAGTATCTCTCTTAATCCTTTTTACTGCCACAGGTCCTTAAACTGCAGAACATTGTCTAAACATGCCTACAATACAATCGAAAAGACGTCGCCGGTTAAGAAGGGGTTAACCCTTTGAGTACCGTACCAGCGACGTGTGCTATATTATATTCTAGCTATATTTAGACGATATTATGCAGCTTAGGAAGGATCTGTGGTATAGTCAAAAAGGGTTGGTTGAGATAGTTTGAAGCCTTATTATTGCTAGAGGCCCTTCCTAAGCTGACAAATATTGCCGATACTGTACGGGTTAAGGAAGCCCACTTCGTTTTTTTTTCTCTTTCTCTCCCTCTCTCTTTGGCTTGTATCCATTCGGCCCCATTCAGCCTACTGTTTTAAGACGTTTATCCCCACCCAGGTGTCAATATTTTCCTGGCGAGCAGTAGCGAGCCAGCATATTATATATATTTGTTTTGACAGCAAGCTAAATTTGTACATTTTTCGATAGAAAAATGTCTTCGGCGAAGCCGCATTTCTCCATACAATGCTGGCTCGCCAGGAAGAAATCGACACCTGGATGGGGATAAACGTCTTACGTTTGTTTTTTTTTTCTATGTGAATGAGGGAGACAAAAGGCATAACTGCCTGCAGCGAGTGCCTCCCACAGATTTCAAAGAGTGACAGGGCCGAAATCAAGGGACATTCGAGCCAAAATGCCTGGACACACGGAGTTTGAAGCAATTTAAGTCATAGGAAGAGGGAAAGACTGATTATGGGAGAGAGTTCCAGAGCTCAGCAGTTGAATAGAAGAAAATCTGAGAATAGCGTTTCACTCTTGGGTTGGAGAGTTGCACAGAGTAGGGGTGGGATTTTGTTGCGCAAGGCGGGTACTACGTACCCTACGTAGAGGAGGTGGTATACACTGGGAAAGCTCCGAGGAACACTGATTATTGTAGTAGCGATAGAATAGTGAGAGATGCAACATTGCGGCGAAGAGAGAGAGATTGCAGAGAGTTGGTGAGTGGACGGGAGTTAATGATACGAAAGGCTTTCCTTCCCGTTTTATCTAGGAGTGCGGTGTGAGAGGATCCTCCCCACACATGTGAACAATACTCAATACAAGGACGCACTGTGCCCCTGTACAGAGCAAGTAGCTGCGCGGGGATAAAGAACCCCTTGAGGCGGTTGAGCACACCCAGCTTCTGGGAGGCTGCCTTAGCGAGACTGGTAATATGGTCTTTCCAAGTGAGAGCAGAAGAAAAAGAGACACCGAGAACATTGAGGGAAGATGAAGGGTTGATTTTTGTATTGTTGAAGAATAAGGGATAGTCCTCTGGAGGTTCCTGACGGGTAGTCAGATGGATAAATTGAGTTTTGGAAGCATTAAATGTAACAAGGTTTTCTCTACCCCAATTGGAAATAGTAGCTAGATCAGAAGATAAGCATGTTATGGCTTCATTACGTTTACTTTTGAGGGACTGCTGGCTGGGGCGTTCTGGAAAACTAATTGAGTGGTGTAAAGTAGAGTCGTCTGCATATGAATGGATGGGACTAGATGTACAGTTGAGAAGATCATTTATGAAAATTAGAAAGAGAATAGGAGATAGGACAGAACCCTGAGGAACACCGGAGTTGATAGGATGAGGAAGTGAGCGATGGCCGTCCACAACCGCAGCTATGGAATGGCTGAATGGGGCCGAATGGATACAAGCCAGGGAAAGAGAGAAAAGGAGAGAAAGAGAAAAAACAAAGCCGGTGACCCCCCTTAAGCACTGGAGGCATTGAGGATGATGATTCCTGTCGCTTTTGAAATTAGGAATTAACCCTTTCTGTACCGCGAGGTATTTTTAGTTTTATTGTTGCTATATTTAGAAGATTTTGTGCAGTTTAAGAAGGATCTGTGGTAGTATAAAGGGTTAAGGGAGATAGTTTGAACCTGTTAATTACTGGAAGCCCTTTAGAAACTGCATACAAATCGTCTATTAGTAGCCAGAATAAAGTTAAAAAGACGTAGCCAGTACAGAAGGGGTTAAGAGGAATGGTTGTTTTTTTATTCTGGCCCCCCGTCTCCCTCATGTTTAGCCCCATTCTTTTTCGATTATTCTTTCAGCTGCTTGGCATAGAGCCATGGTATTTTGTTTTCTAAGAAAACAAATATATCGATTTTAAGACGTTAGGTTCATTAGTTAGACTTTTCGCCCAATTTCTTTCTCAATATTAATACCCTTCGTTAAATTTAGGTTTCGATTTTTTTTCTGGCGAGCGAAAGCGAGCCTGTATTTTAGGAGAATTTTTGTTTCCCAAAATATTTACAAATTTATCTAGAAGGGGGATCTTGGGATATGTTTGTTTAACCTTGATGGAGGTTTAGGGAGGAAATAAAAAAAAAATAATCGACCAATAGACAACACTTACCTCCCCCCCCCCCCCTTTAAAGGGAGATGGGTCGTTTTTCTGGTCCTCTTTCTCCCTCGTGTTGAACCCTATTCGTTTTGAGATTATAAGACATTCGGCCCATTAGTTTGGCGATTTTAACACCTTTCGCCCCATTTCGTTGTCAATTTTAAGACCTTTCGTGCCACTTTGGTGTCGATAGCGAGCCTGAAATGTTAAGAGGAACCGACAAATATACAAGTTTAAATTGAAGGGGGGTCTAGGGAGAGTTTTCTAAGCTTGATGGAGGTCTAGCGAGGAAACTAAAAAAATACAGGAATACATTAATTCATTTATTCATTTAGTTTTTAGTTTTCCATGCTAGACCTCCATCAAACTTAGACAAATCACCCCCTAGACCCCCCTTCAAGATAAATTTGTACATTTTTCGGTAGAAATATGTCCCGGCCGAAGGCCGATTCCTCTTAAAATTACAGGCTTTCTATCGCTCGCCAGGAAAAATCGACACCTAAATAGCACGAAAGGTCTAAAATCGTCAAATGAATGGGCTGAACTGAACGTCTTATAATCTCAAAACTAATATGCTAAACACGAGAGAGAAGGGGGTCCAGAAAAAAGCGAGTACTACCCCTGCATCTCATCTGAGATGTTAATTATATATATATATATATATATATATATATATATATATATATATATATATCCTATATATTGTACAGTTGTCCAAATAAGTGATGTCGCGGCACCAAGTATAGTTCGATCATTAATTGGTATCAGCAATATCTAAGCAGTAATTCATCGTTTCGAGTGAGATATACAAACATGATCCTATCTTTACACACCCTATTCAACATCTGACAGACATTAATACAGCACACAACGAGCAAAACGTAATGGCAGCGGAGACATGACTTATTTGGCCAACTGTACTACGATAGTTTATAATGTCAATTTTGCAATAGCCAAAATATTCCCCTCAGTATTTTGGGACTGTCAGATTATTTTAGGCAGGGTGTCAAACCGGAGAAAGTTTTGTTTGAAGACTTGGATGAATATGAGAAGGAATAAGTAACACCCCGTTCTTAACATTAATCATCAATTACAAACCCCAATGTATACTTCAATAAACTAATGAAAGCTATTATGGTCTTCCCGGGACACCACACCCAGAGGGCCAGAACATAAGCACCTAAACCATTACACCACCATAAAGACTAAAAATAAAAGACTCGGCTTTCTGTGACACCACACATTCTTCTTATACAATATACGTATACATTTACATATATAATTATACTTAAAAATTCTTATAGTTGTATACATTCTACGGAAGTATAATACAACTTTAATGTAATAACTGACAGACCAGAATTGTTGAAAAATAATGTAGAAAGAAATCGCTTGTGTGATACCAACTTTGATTTTTTTTTTTTTTTGGGTTTATTAATATATTTATATATCTATTTATTTATGTTTTAGTTTCCTCGTATGTACATTTTTCGGTAGAAACATGTTCCGACCGAAGGCCGGTTCCTCCTAAAATTACAGGTTCGCTATCGCTCGTCAAGTAAAATCTACACCTAAATGGCACGATAGGTCTTATAACCCTGGCTGGGGCATGATAAATGGGGTGAACGGTTTTAAACCCGTCAAACTAATGAACCGAACGTCTTAAAATCTCCAAACTAATGGGGCTAAAGATGAGGGAGAAGGGGGCCCAGAACAAGCCACTACCTCTCCCTTAACAGTAGAAGACTATATATAGGTTACGTTGAGCGATAAGTCTAAACTCCATTAACCCCTACAGCACCATGACTTACTTTTCATCTTATTTGGGCTACCATAAGGGGCTTTTCATTAACTTATAATCTACCTCTAGGACTCAAATGGGCTTTTCTTTAACTTATAATCTACCTCGAGGACTCAAATGGGTTTTCTTTAGCTTATAATCTACCTCGAGGACTCAAATGAACTTTTATTTTGCTTATAATCTACCTCTAGGGCTCAAATGTTTTTTTTTAGCTTATAATCTACCTCTAGGACTCAAATGTTTTTTTTTATTTAATTGGTAGGAAGCAGAGAGTCAGCATAAATGGTACCAAGTCAGAATGGGGGGCATTCAAAAGTGGTGTCCCCCAGGGATCTGTATTAGGTCCTCTGTTGTTTGTTATATACATAAATTACTTTGGTTTAGGTATAACTAGTAGGATAAGTAAATTTCCAGACGATACCAAAATGGGGAGAAAAATTTATTCAGATAGAAATATAGAGTGCCTCCTTACACGAATGGTCAGTAAATTGGCAGATGAAGTTTAACATTGACAAATACAAGGTATTAAAGATAGGGAAGATGCATATAAATGTTAAATATAAACTAGCTAATATGGAATTATAAAATTCAGATTGTGAGAAAGATTTATGTGTGTTTGTTAGCAATGATTTGAAGCCTAGATAACAGTGTATACGCGTTCGTAACAAGGCAAACTGGATTCTCGGGTTAATCTCTAGGAGTGTGAGTAACAGAACTGCTGATGTTATATTAAAACTTTACTTGTCATTAGTGAGACCCCATATGGATTATGCTGTTCAATTTCGGTGTCCTTATTACAGAATGGACATAGATTCATTGGAGAGAGTACAACGTAGAATGACAACAATTATCCATAATATTATTTTTATTAATCTCACCACCACACCCCCAATGAAATTAATTAAAGTATATATGATCCACCGGGATATTAGAAATCTTCCGTATGAAGAAAGGTTGAAGAAATTAGGCTTACATTCGTTAGAGAGACGCAGAGTTAGAGGGGACATGATAGAGGTATTCAAGTGGGTTAGTGGGATTAATAGAGGGGACATGAAAAATGTACTAAAGCTCAGTGATAGCGAAAGAACTCGTACAAATGGTTTCAAATTAGATAAATTTCGTTTCAAGAAAGATATAGGCAAATATTGGTTTGGTAACAGAGTTGTGGATAGGTGGAATAGGATGCCAAGTGCTATAGTGGGATCAAGAACGATAGGGAGCTTTAAGATAAAATTAGATAGGCATATGGACGAGATGGGTTGGGTGTGAGGGGGATCTGACAGATGTGGGGCTCTGCAGACCCCCGTTTTTCTGACCTCTGACCGTTTCGGTGAGGTCAGTCCTAATGGTGTTTAAGCTGGGCTTATAATTAGGCCTTATAATTAGGGTTGGGTGTGACAGGGATCTGCCTTGTGTAGGCCAATCGGCTTTCTGCAGCCTCCCATTTTCTTATGTTATGTTCTTATGTTTATTTAGCTTATAATCTACCTCTCGGACTCAAAGGGTAAGTGCGATCTCAATGAACCCTCTGAATAGCATAGGTCTTTCTTAAACTCCATAAAATCGTGTGACTTTAGCCAGTTAAAAGGGTTAACTCCTTCAGCACCATGACGCCTTTTTACCTTTAATTTTGGCTACCATTAGACGATTGTATACGAATATAAGAACATAAGCAAATGAGAGTCTGCAGAAAGCCGATTGGCCCAAACAAGGTAGATCCCTCTCACACCTAACCCTAGTTATAAGGCCTTATAAGCTGGGCTTATAAAGTCCAGCTCACTAACACCATTAGGACTGACCTCACCGAAACGGTTAGAGGTCAGAAAACGGGGGTCTACAGAGCGCCGATTGGCCCCACACCTGACAGGTCCCCCTCACACCCAACCCATCTCGTCCATATGCCTATCTAATTTTATCTTAAAGCTCCCTATCTTTCTTGATCCCACTATAGCACTCGGTAGCCTATTCCACCTATCTACAACTCTGTTACCAAACCAATATTTGCCCATATCCTTTCTGAAACGAAATTTATATAATTTGAAACCATTTGTTCGCGTTCTTTCGCTATCACTGAGCTTTAGTAAATTGTTCATGTCCCCTTTATTAATCCCACTAACCCACTTGAACACCTCTATCGTGTCCCCTCTAACTCTGCGTCTCTCTAACGAATGTAAGCTTAATTTCTTCAACCTTTCTTCATAAATTAATCAGTGATAGGCAATATGGTTTTAGACGATGTCGATCAACTGCAGACATTCTTTGCCTTCTTACGCATCAAATCAACCAAGCTACAGACCAACATGGTGAAACACATACAATAGCACTGGATATATCAAAGGCATTTGATAGAGTCTGGCATCAATCCTTATTGTCGAAGATGTCACACTACGGCCTTACATCATTAGTTCCACTAATTTCTTCTTATATTCATAACAGAAAAATACGTGTAATGGTAGATGGCCTTTATTCTCAATTTCACTCAATAAATGCTGGTGTTCCCCAGGGATCAGTTTTGGCCCCAACTCTGTTCCTCATTCATATCAATGATCTCATATCTACCACTCATAATCCAATACATTCCTACGCAGATGACTCAACACTCCACAGTTCCTTCACATTTACCAATTCTTTCACCCAACCCGATCTTATAAATTAAAAAATAAACACTGCAATTTCTCTGAACCAGGACCTTTCTAGAATTAATGAATGGGGACAAAAGAATCTAGTTTCCTTTAATGCACAGAAAACCAAGTACATTCAATTTTCTAACCGACAGAATCTCACTGACTCCCATATATTTTTTAATGATGTAAATATTCCCACTTCCCCTAGTATTGACATTCTCGGTGTAACATTAACTACTAACTTGAGCTGGACACATTATGTTAGAAGCATTGCTAAGAATGACTAAAAAACTGGGACTCCTGTACAGAGTTCGAGAATTCTTCACTGACGAGCAGTTGGCCGTAATATATAAAAGTCATGTGCGTTCTCAGATGGATTACTGTTCACCTCTGGAGTGGAAGTGGAGTGGTTGCATTGAGGCAGTTGGACAAAATTCAAAATAAAGCTATTAGATTAATCAATAACCCTGCAATCACACAGGACCTTCCTACATTATCCATACGAAGAAACGTTGCATCCCTTGCATTATTCTACAGATATTTTCACAGCGATTGTTCCGAGGAACTTGCTTCAATTGTGCCGCCTCTCCACATCTTTCCCCGTAGAACTAGGGCAGCTGAGAGCGCCCATGAATTTACACTTTCTCCTCCACAATGCAGAACTTCTGCTTATCAAAATTAATTTATCCCTAGAACTACCTACTCTTTGGAATTCACTTCCCTCGAGTTGCTTTCCACAAACTTACAATCTACAAAAGATTAAATCCAGTTGTTACAAACATTTTATGAATGGAGGATGCCTTTAGGCACATGGACCTTTTTGTTTTATCTTGTGTTTTTCCTTCCTCCGTTCATTGTCTCTTAAAAAAAAAAAAAAATCTAATATGAATTATTTTTGTCATTCTACGTTGTACTCTCTCCAATGAATCTAAGTCCATTCTGTAATAAGGACACCAACATTGAACAGAAGAATCCATATGGGGTCTCACTAATGACAAGTAAAGTTTTAAGATAACATCAGCAGTTCTGTTACTCACACTCCTAGAGATGAACCCGAGAATCCTGTTTGCCTAGTTACGAACGCTAATACACTGTTGTCTAGGCTTCAAATCATTGCTAACAAACACACCTAGATCTTTAAGAAGGACTTGTGTAATTGAGAGGGTTTATTGAGATCGTATTTACCCCTCAGTCCCAGAGATTGATTGAAAGCTAATGAAAATCGTCTAATGGTAACCAAAATATGATGAATATTACGTCATGGTGGTTAAAAGGCGTCACAATGCTGAAGGGGTTAAGGCCAAATTTGGAAGCACTTGGGATATTACATAGCACTGAATTATCTCGTCTGGGTTCGATCCATAAGGTGGTCAAATGGGGGTATCCTAATATTATATCTTGGATGATAACCCCTTCTGTACCGGCGACGTCTTTATTGTTTTATTTCACCTACATTTAGACGATCTTATGAAACTTAGGAAGGATATATGGTAGCTAAAAGGATTAATTGAGATAGTCTGCAGCCTGTTAATGGGTAGACGTCCTTCCTAAGCTGAACAAAATCGTCTAAAGGTTGCCCGAATATAATGAAAAAGTACATCACCGGTACAGAAAGGGTTAACCTTATATGGTCCGAGGGAGGTCTTCTTGAGGCTCCGCTGTTTCGCTCCATTATTTTGGAGATTTTCAAGACGTTTCACCACATTAGTTTGGCGATAATAAGAAGTTTCACCTCATTCAGGTGTCTTGTTTTGTTCTGGGCAAGCGATAGTGACCCCGTATCTCCAGGAAATTTTTTCTATAATTTTTGTTTTACAAATTTATCTTCAAGGGGGTATGGGTGGGCATTTTTGTTTAGATTGAAGGAAGCTGGGAGTGCTCAACCTCCTCAAGGGGTTCTTTACCCCTGCACAGCTTCTTGCTCTATACAGGGGCACAGTGCGTCCTTGTATTGAGTATTGTTCACATGTGTGGGGAGGATCCTCTCACACCGCACTCCTAGACAAAGTAGAAGGAAGGCCTTTCATATCATTAACTCCCGTCCACCACCAACTCTCTGTAATATCTCTTCGCCGCAATGTTGCATCTCTCTTTCGCTATTCTATCGCTACTACATTAATCAGTGTTCCTCAGAGCTCACCCAGTGTATACCACCTCCTTTATGTAGGGTACGTGGTACCCGTCTTGCAACACAATCCCACCCGTACTTTGTGCAACTCTCCAGCCCAAGAGTGAAACGTTACTCCCAGTTTTTCTTCTATTCAACAGCTGAGCTTTGGAACTCTCCAAGAATCAGGTTTTCCCTCTTCCTATGACCTAAACCGCTTCAAACTCCGTGTGTCCAGGCATTTTGGCTCGAACGTCCCTCGATTTTGGCCCTGTCACTCTTTCAACTCTGGGGGAGGCACTCGCTAAAGGCAGTTCTGCCTTTTGTCTCCCTCACTCACATAGAAAAAACGTATATATATATATATATATATATATATATATATATTAAGTCACGTCCACTCACCAATTCTCTTCAGTCTTTCTCTCTTTGCAGCAATGTTGCATCTCTCACTATTCTACTGCTATTATAATAATCAGTATTCCTCAGAGGTCTCTGTGTATAGGCTACCACCCCTCTTCGTAGAACACGTAGCACCCGTCTTGCAACACAATCCCACCCCTACTCTGTGCAACTCTCCAACCCAAGAGTGAAACGTTATTCTCAATCTTTCTTCTGTTCAATAGCTGAGCTCTGGAACTCTCTCCCAGAATCAGTCTTTCCCTCTTCCTCTGCCTTAAATTGCTTCAAACTCCGTGTGTCCAGGCATTTTGGCTCGAACCTCCCTTGATTTTGGCCCTGTCACTCTTTCAACTCTGGGGGAAGCACTCGTCACAGGCAGTTCTGCCTTTTGTCTCCCTCACTCACATAGAAAAACAATATATATATATATATTAAGCAAAGTTACTAATCAAAAGTTGCTGCACAATTCATTGGTGTGATTCCTCCTTCACAACAGTAGGTCACCTCGTTTTGGGTGGTGATTTGGTGCAGCAGACTGTTCGAAGGGGCAGCACGCTTCCCTGCGAAGATGGGCTCGTCTGGCACTTTTTGCAGTTCGACATCGAGGGGGCACAGTCACTCCTGCGTAGGTCATATCTCAACTCCAGAATTTACTTTTGATTACCTCTATAGTTAAAGAGAAACCATTCTAAGGATACATGAATATATGTATAAAAGGCTTGGTCACTATTGTAGATTTGTTATATAATTTAGTTGATTATGTTCTGGGTGTGGTGTCCCGAGTTCGAATCCCGGGAACACCATTATGCTTTCATTAGTTTATCCAAGTACATTGGGGTTTGTAATTGATGATTAATGTTAAGAACGGGGTGTTATTCATATCAGTAGAGGAATGTATATTTGAATTTGAAGCGTTCCAAGACTATTGATCTTGACTGTACGTAGAGGGAGGTTCCAGGGGCTGCCCGATGTACATAGGGAGGTTCCAGGGGCTGCCCTAGCTTGGTCACGCCGCCATGCTGTCCTAACATTGGCATTTCACTCGTTTAGTCAGCGCTTTCCTTTTTTTTTCCAATTTATGATGAGGCGCGTTCGTGTCGGCTCGCTGGTGGGGAGACGAACTGAGGAGATAAATAGGAGTAAAAGGTTAGAATTACGTTGATTGTGTGTTACTAGTTTCGTTATGCTATGATGGGTAGTGATTAGCGTGAGGGCAATAATAAAAGTCAGAAGGTGGGCATTTGATAAGATTGATCAGTAAGTGGTCTAATTTCATTAAGCAAATGCCGATCATATGTTGAACTTGGGCAAGTTGGTAAAAAAAAAAAAAAAAAAAAAAAAATTGGTTGAGGTGTTGTGAGTTAGAGCAAGTGCGTGGCTACAGGTTGAGGCAGTGTGAGATGACCAGGACTATCTTGACCTGCAGTGACCTCTACGCTGCAGCATGCCACATGGGTGTGTACTCTGCTGGGTCATATTGATATACCTGGTGTGGCGTTGGTAGGACACTTCACCCCTCCCAATATCCCTTCCTAAATTATGCCCCCGGGATCTGGGCACCCCCCTCCCCCCCTGTAATGAGGGCGGGAGGGCTGTGCCACCATTGGTTCGTGCAGTGTCGTCCTTGCCAATCATCCTCGCTCCATTGTGGCGGTGGTCTGGTGCCCCGCCACCACACGCACACTCGCCCGGAGCCGCCCAGCACCGCCACCCCTGCCGACCTGCCACCCAAGACCTTATACCATCACCACATAAGACCGCCGCCAGTGTGGGTTGCTGGGGTTACGCCCGTAGTTCAGCCACGCTATAGCCACGACGCTCGGCTCAATTATCAACCGCTCTGCCTGACTCCTCTTCCCCCCTCGCCGCTGCTGCCAGCCCACGATTGGTCCAACAGTCCGCGCATGCGCACAGGTTTCGGCCACAAAGAAACATCGCTAACATGAAATAACGGCATATATGAGAAGAACCGAGGAACAACAAAGAAAAGTTCAGTGAACTTCACCATCCTGATGGCTACACCTGCCTCATTTATTGCAATATAGTGAAAGAACAACATACACCAGATAGCTCACCATCCCTCACCACCTTATCTGTCACTTCACATCACTCACCCAACATAATATCACCTCAAGGCCGTCCTCCGTCTCATCCTCCTTCCCTCCCTATTTTTCCTCTCCTCGGTTTTCCTTCAGTTTCTCTCCACTCTACTCTGCTACAGTCTTCCCGTTCTCCCTCCGTCCCTCTCTTTCTCATCACTCCCTTAACTCATGTATCATTGCCAACAACCATTGATAATTAAAGTTCTATCTTATTTTGTTATGAATGTACTAAAACAATAATTATATAGTAATCAGCTGTCGCGTAAACATGAACCCGCAAAAAAAAAAAATCTCTGAAAGCATTTTGCTGAACGGGACGTCCCGTTCGCGAAATAAAGTCCGCAAAAAACGGTGTGTGTGAGTGTATGTTTGTGTGTATGTGCGTGTGTGTGGCGCGCGAGGGTGCGAGGAGAGGTACTGCCGGGATGAGGAGCCTGCCAGAACCACCACAAAAGATTATTGTTTCTCAAAAATATTAATGAAAGACGAAACTAGTGCAAAGCGGCGGTGCGAGTGTCAATGTTGCCCGCCTTGGCCATCAATCGATACGACCTACATTTGGAAAAGTCCCAGGCAACTTTAAAATTCCCCACATCACCTGTACCATAATCATAGGCGATAAATTGACACGCCCAGTACTTTAAACCAGCCTACCAGAACTAAATCAACACACACAAAGCCCGGGAAAATGAAACCAGTGTGTCTCCGCAAAGAAACTAGAGAATAAGTTTGCGGCAGGTGACAGGTCTATTCGCTTTAACTAACACGCTGACCTGGCTGTCATATTCACGAACATACACAGGGACAGGTTGTAAAAAGAAAAACAAAAAACGCATTGTAAAATTTTACCATATTTTTTCTCTACCCAACTGCGGTCAACTCGTTCAATTCCACGCTCCTGTGATAGATGTTATGGTAAATCTTCCTTAGCTTGAAAGCAGTTTTGAAAGGTTAATTCGCACCTTTATAGACTCTTTACATGACGATACTTAAATTTCTTGATTACTAGCTTGTCTTCCGTACTCTTAGTTGACAAATATATACGTGGTAATAAGAGTAATCATATTTTTACTTTACTGTTAGCTATATTGCAATTTGACTAGTTTTGCCGAATTTGTAGTTTATCAAGGAGTTACATTGACATGAAGTTGCACAGAGAACATTGGGAATAATATCAATAAAACGTATCATAACTTATCACAATGTGCTTGAATTTTTATGACGTCACTATTTAAAAGTATGGCATATATCGACTGAACTCTTTTAACCACTTCACCACCATGACGTAATTTGCATCATATTCTGGTTACCATAAGACGATTTTCTTTAGTTTGTAATCTACCTCCACGATTCAAATGGGTAAATTCTATCTCAATATACCCTCTTAGTAACATAGGTCCTTCTTAAACTGCATAAAATCATCTAATTAAATCCAGAATCAAAGGTAAAAAGGCATCATGGTGCTGAAGGGGTTAACCATTGTATCTCCCATGATGAACCTTTGACACGAGAGAGAGAGAGAGAGAGATGAACATGCCAAATTAATCTATATTATTCTGAGGCGAGATGGAACCAACTTGAATAACGATCGGGAATTTGTGGAGGAGAATCGGTTTACTCAATTTATAACCTACCACCCCACCACCATCAGCCTATTATTATCCTCTCCACCACCACCACCACTATCATCATCACTATTATCTCCACCATAGTTCCTCCTCCGCCCCTATCATCACCACTACAACCACATCCCTCCACCTCCACCACTATCATCCCCACCACTAGGCCTACATCCTTCTCCACCACCACCACTATCATCACCACATCCCTCCATATTACCCCCAGCCATCACCACCACCACTACCACAATCATCCCCACCACCACCACCACTGTCATCACCACATCCCTCCATCATATTACCACCACCACTATCATTACCATCACCACCACATAACTTCATTTCACCACCACCTACACTATCATCACCACCACTTCCCTCTCCACCATCACTATCATCACCACCACTACTATTATCACCACATCCCTCCACCACTATCATCATCACCACCACCACATAACTTCATCACTATCATCACAACCACTTCCCTCTCCACCATCACTATCATTACCACCACTAGGCTACTACTATCACCACATCCCTCCACCACTATCATCACCACCACCACCACATAACTTCATCACTATCATCACAACCACTTCCCTCTCCACCTTCACTATCATCACCACCACTACTATTATCACCACATTCCTCCACCACTATCATCATCACCACCACCACATAACTTCATCACTATCCTCACCATCACATAACTTTACCATAGTAGCCTACCACCACTTCCACTATCACCAACACCACCATCACCATTATCATCACCACCACATACATCTCTACTAAATTACCCCACCACTATCTCACCACCACCACTATCATCACCAAATTACCTTCACCACAACTATCTTCACACCTCCATTTACCACCTCCACTATCACCACCACCATTATCATCACCACCACATACTTCTTTATTAAATTACCCCACCACTATCTTCACCACCACCACTATCATCACCAAATTGCCTCCACCACAACTATCTTCACTACCACATCCTCATCCACCATGTCACCACCACCACTATCATCACCACCACATCCCTCCCCACCATATTACCTCCACCACAACTATTTTCATCACCACCACTACATCCCTCTCCATCATTACCTTCCACACCATCATCACCACCATCATCCCCATCACTACATCGCTTTTTCCCCCATCAAAATCTCCACCAGTACTTTCAGTGTTAGTACCGTTACCATCATCACTAATATCACCATTATAACTTCATCACTATTTATCCTTCCCTTCATATATATTCACCACTAATTACCCCACCGCCATTTCTCTCACCACCCACCACCACCACTTAACTCCATACTATCATCACTACTTGCATTACTATTATCATCACCACTAATCCTCACTAGCCTACCATCACCATCACTACTACCATTACCACCACTATTATCATCACTACCACCCTACTACTATTACTATCATCACTATCACCACCACCCCTTCTACCATCATCAACACCACTACTACAACCAGCATCACTACCACCACTACCCTCATTGCTACCACCACCACTATCATTAACATCATCCCCACTAACTTTACTATCACCACCACCACTAACACTACTATCACCACCACTACTGCCATCATCGCTACCACCACAACTATCATCACTACCACCATTACTACCACCACCATCACTGCCACTACCATCACCATCTCTACAACAACTATCACTATCATCATCACATTTACTATCATCAATAATACCATCATTACCACCACCACCGCTATTATCATCATTAGCACCACCGCCACTAATAGTTATTATCAATTTATCACCACCAATCATCACTATCACCACCATATCTACTACTGCCACCACTATCACTACCACCACCACCCCTAATACCATCACCATCAAACATCACTATCACCACCATCTCTACTACTGCCACCACTATCACTACCACCACTACCACCATCAAACATCACTATCACCGCCACTACCACCATCAATCATCACTATCACCATCTCTACTACTGCAACCATTATTGCTACCATCATCACCACCACCACCAGTATTACCATCATCCCCTCCACAGTCATCACTCCTATCATCATTACCACACCCACCACCACCACCATCATCTTTATCACCACCACCACTTCTACCACAATCAATACCACTACAATCACTACCACCACCTCTATTGCCATCATCACTACTGCTACCCTTCCACCATCAGAACCCCCTTTCACCATTACCACCACCACCACCATCATTACAACCCCCTTTCACCATTACCACCCCCCCACTACTGCTACCCCACCACCACCATCACAACCCCCTTTCACCATTACCACCACTGCTACTGCTACCCCACCACCACCATCACAACCCCCTTTCACCATTACCACCACCACCACTGCTACCCTTCCACCACCATCACAACCCCCTTTCACAATTACCACCACCACTGCTACCCTTCCACCACCACCATCATCATCATCTCAACTCCCTTTCACCATTACCACCACCTGCACACCACTAACCTTCCACCACCACCATCAATGCCTCCTTTCACCATTACCACCACCACCACTGCTACCCTTCCAACACCATCACCATCACTACCCCCTTTCACTATTGCTACCACCATCACAACCCCCTTTCACCATTACCACTTCTAGGCCTACCCTTCCACCACCACCATCACAACCCCTTTTCACCATTACCACCACCACCACTGCTACCCTTCCACCACCATCATCATCAATGCCTCTGACATTCCCAACCGCCATCACCGTCCCACAAAACTCTTCACCCTTATTATTCTCCTACATGTATACTACCCAGCACCCCCCCCCCCCTCTTTCTCTCCGCACCACCATTTTCCTCCTAATGAACACACTCCTACACAGCACCATCACCACCACAATCATCACCGCCATCGACAACTCTATAACATCATCTTAATTACATCACCACTACCATTATCTTTATCATAATACATCATCTTTACTATTATTACCATTATCATCACTAACATTATCTTTATTTTCATACAGCATCATCTCTATCATCACTAACATCATTATCACCATCTCTGCCATCACCACCCGTAACATGTATCATTACAAATGCCATTCTCATCACCACAAAAATAATAAACATAATCATTATGATGAATGAACATCATTATGATGAATGAACATCATTAGTATGCCTCATTTTGATAATCCCGGGAAGCCCCCACAAACATTGACATCCAAGAATGAAAACCTTCAAAAGTCCCCCCAGGCAGCGACATCAAAGAATCCCGTAGGTCCAAAGTAAATGGAAAACAGAAAGCAGCAATGGCTATTAACCCTTTCACTCTTGAATAAGTTATGGAGCTAACATTTTCCAATACAGCTCACTCATAAACCCTATTTCAGCTGCTGTTTTATGATACACGTATGTTATTTCCTCAAGAAGCAACCTTGGATAAGTAGGGCCTCCATCGGTGTCACCACACCTCCCTGTGGTGTAACGGATAGCGCGCCTGGCTCACAACCAGAAGGTCCCGAGTTCGAGACCCGGGCGGGGAAGAGACATTTGGGCAAGGCTCTTAATGGTGTAGCCTCTGTTCACCTAGCAGTATAAATAGGAACCTGGTATAAGTGGACGAAGTTGTGACGTCCCATCTGGGGTTGGTGATCGGTTACAAGGTGAGATGGGTATCGTACTGGTCAACCTAAGCCTTCGGGTGAGACTGGTACCGTACAGATTAACCCTAAGCCTTCGTTTCCAAATGTCGCCAATTGGCTAAAATACAGACTACACACACATCCACAGCCATTCCAATGATACATAAAAACACTTAACATGCATTTCACACAATACATTCCCAGTTAACCTGACAAGCGCGATATAGACGTAGGTGCTAGGGTAGTTATTTGTGCATTTCTAGCCCTGGATTCTGACAGAATTCGTTATATTTACAATATAAACCATTATTTGTTTTCGGTATGCTTTTATTTTACATATATGATGTATATATGAACCTTCAAGAGTGCTAAAATAAGTGGGAAAAGCATTTGGGTGGTGAAAAACGAAGATATTGGCCACCCGGTCATAATCTCAGGCGAGAGAGAGAGACAGGCAGCCCTCCCCTCTCGCTGTCTGGGAGTCAACTGAGCCGAGCAAGCGGTGTGTGCCGGTGTCTGGGTGTTGCATAACGATCTTTTATGCAACCCACTTGTGCTACATTATCGCGGGAGAGAGAAAAATAACCGATAAATGATGATAATAAGAGGAAAAATAGGTGATAATTGAGGAGGGGAGGGAGGGGAGAATAAGGAGGGGAGGGGGGTGGGTGAGATTTACATGGATGAGTACTGGAGGGGAATTATCTCACCTAGAGACAAATTCCTTTGTTTTGATAGGCCCTTTTTTTTATGGAAGGCTTTTTTTATGGTCCTGCTTCCGTGAGGCCTATCGCGTTCCCTATAGGAAGCCTTCCGTGAGGCCTATCGCGCTTGCCGGGTTAAGGAGGCGCGATAATAATGAGCTTAGCTCACATTGCGTGGATTCCCCTTGACGAACAAGTTAGTGAATTACATGAAGTGAACCACCACATTACCGAGAACAGGGTGGGTGACATAGAAGGGCAACAGACAAGCAGGTCATAAGAAGTACCTCAGACAAGCAGTGTCACAAGAAGGGCACCAGACAAGCAGTGTCACAAGAAGGGTGCCAGACAAGCAGTGTCACAAGAAGGGCACCAGACAAGCTGTGTCACAAGAAGGGCACCAGACAAGCAGTGTCACAAGAAGGGCACCAGACAAGCAATGTCACAAGAAGGGCACCATACAAGCAGTGTCACAAGAAGGGCGCCAGACAAGCAGTTTCACAAGAAGGGCGCCAGACAAGCAGTGTCACAAGAAGGGCACCAGACAAGCAGTGTCACAAGAAGGGCACCAGACAAGCAGTGTCACAAGAAGGGCGCCAGACAAGCTGTGTCACAAGAAGTACCTCAGACAAGCAGTGTCACAAGAAGGGCGCCAGACAAGCAGTGTCACAAGAAGGGCACCAGACAAGCAGTGTCACAAGAAGGGCGCCAGACAAGCTGTGTCACAAGAAGTACCTCAGACAAGCAGTGTCACAAGAAGGGCGCCAGACAAGCAGTGTCACAAGAAGGGCGCCAGACAAGCAGTGTCACAAGAAGGGCGCCAGACAAGCAGTTTCACAAGAAGGGCACCAGACAAGCAGTGTCACAAGAAGGGCGCCAGACAAGCAGTGTCACAAGAAGGGTGCCAGACAAGCAGTTTCACAAGAAGGGCGCCAGACAAGCAGTGTCACAAGAAGGGTACCAGACAAGCAGTGTCACAAGAAGGGCACCAGACAAGCAGTGTCACAAGAAGGGCACCAGACAAGCAGTTTCACAAGAAGGGCACCAGACAAGCAGTTTCACAAGAAGGGCACCTGACAAGCAGTGTCACAAGAAGGGCACCAGACAAGCAGTGCCACAAGAAGGGCACCAGACAAGCAGTGTCACAAGAAGGGCACCAGACAAGCAGTGTCACAAGAAGGGTGCCAGACAAGCAGTGTCACAAGAAGGGCACCAGACAAGCAGTTTCACAAGAAGGGCACCAGACAAGCAGTGTCACAAGAAGGGCACCAGACAAGCAGTGTCACAAGAAGGGAGCCAGACAAGCGGTGTCACAAGAAGGGCGCCAGACAAGCAGTGTCACAAGGGCACCAGACAAGCAGTGTCACAAGTGAGTCCTTTCATGGTCAAAAGAGGCAAACGCTTTCTGCTACTTTTCCCAGCAGAAATTTTATCACCCAAGCATAGGTACTTGTTCACATGCTCCAGTCTATTTATCTATCCATTTCCGGACGCCGTGATCCCCGAAGGGGTGGCCACGAACGAATCGACCCCATGCACCTCTGTCCCCAGTAAGTTGACGCCCCTCCTCCCATCCAGCACCGCTTTCATGAATATACTTCTTAACTCCATCCTTCCACCTCTCTCACGGTTTACCTTTCCCTCTGTCCTTCCACCTCACTCTCTTAGTCATTCTCTTGCTTCCCGTAAGTTCCACTGGCCGAACCATCTTGAGGTGTTCCTTTTCACACTTTCCAGCACATCTACATCCACACCACACTGCTCTCGTACTTTCTCATTCATCTGTCTATCCCTCCATGTAACTCTGCACGCACTTCTCAAGTAGCTCATTTCCACCCCTCTCACTCTTCGTTTATGTCTCTACAACAACGTACATGCTTCACTCCCGTATGTTAATGTCGGGATTAGGATACTACACTATCATGCAAGAACTTCTTTACTGCCATGCTGACCACCCTATTTCTTGTTACTGCTTTCAGCGTTCCTACAACCTTCTTCCCCTGTTGCACCCTCCCACACTTCTTCATCCATATTCCCATCTTTACTCAACACACTGCCCAAATACTTTAATGAGCTGACAGTCTCCATAGCCTGTCCGTTCAACCCCACCTCACACTCTGTGACTGCATCCCTTTCGCAGACTATAACCTTACTCTTCCCCGCATTTACCTTCAGATTCCGTTTTTCACACACTGTTCCAAACATATGTATCAGACCCTGCAACTCCCATTCACTATCGCTCATCAGAACTGTATCATCGGCAAACAGCAGTAGGCTACAGGCAACTTCCACTCATTTCCTTCCCTTATCAGCAGTACACCAACATCCACTGCTCTTCCTTATTTTTCTTTCATGACTCCATCCATATATATATATATATATATATATATATATATATATAGAACAACCATGGGGACATCACACACTCTTGCCTTAACTCAACATTCAGATCAAAGAACTCGCTCGGTTCATACTCCACACATTCTGACGCCTTTGCACCCTCATACATGCTCTTCACTTCTTTCAGCAACTTGCCATCTACTCTGTATATTCTCAGTACTTTCCACAGACCTTCTCTATCAGCTTGGTTTAGATGCTAATATTCTGGGTGTGGTGTCCCGAGTTCGAAGCCCGGGAGGACCATATGCTTTTATTAATTTATTCAAGTGCATTGGAGTTTGTAATGGATGATTAATGTTAAGAACGGGGTGTTCCTTAATAGGCCTTATTCAAGTCCATAAAGGCAGCATACAACTTTTGTCCCTTCTTCAAATATTTCTCCACAACATATTTCAAGGCAAAAATCTGTTATACACATCCTCTTCCCTTCCTAAACCTGCCCCGCTCGTCACTTACCCATTTCTCCGTTCTCGCTCTCACTCCAGAATCACACTACCAAAATAAAGTTTCTAGATAATAAAATATTCTGTCAATTATTAAAAACTATCAAAATTATGCAAATATGTAATGGTTTCTTATTCTGCAATTGGGTGTCAGGAAAAGTGCAGTAACGGGATGAATTTTCTTAGAGCAGTTATTATGAGCTTCACCTGATAAAATCATTGTATGTATGTATGTACTGTATATACTCAGACCCAATCCCCACTTTTCTTATTTTTTTTGAGGGGGGGGGGGGGGGGACTCAAGACAGAGCCCGAATAGGGACAACATAACAGAAAACAATGAACACACAACAAAACACAAATTCACACACATCTAAGTCATTCAGAAGACCCAGAGACCAGGGTCACCAACGTCCCTCCAGCATAGAAAAGAAATAAAACCACTTAGAAAAATATTAACCTTTAATGCTGTCATTTGCCACATAATCTACCAAGATAAACCTTAAGCACAGATATCAAAATCGTAATGTACACCCTATGTGGTGGATTGTGTTAATTTATTTCATAAATTTTATTTTAGTTAGCGTTGTTTCCACATAGCGATTTTGATAAGTTAATTTGACTTTATATTGTCTTTGTCCCAGTTTTGGTTTGTTTAGTTTGCAAGTTTTACATTTTAATTAGTTGTCGGCTACTTGGCATATGGAAGCAGCATACAAAGGCGGTTCATTCATGGCCATCCCCTTGAGGATTAAGGCGTCTGGCAATAGAGATATATATATATAAAAAGGCCATGCAAAGGCCCGTCCACACGATCAGTTTCCGAGTGTGGTATACAGGTCTCCCTCACTATCCGATGCTCCAATTTACGTTATTATTATAGATTTTTAGGTACTGTACAGTATTTGTGTTTTTGGTTTTGGTTGGTTCGAGAACGCATCACCATTTACCCCATTAATTTCATGATTCACTATACAATTTTTGTTTATTTAACATCAGGTTTTCAAGAACGTAACCCATTCGTAAATCGAGGGAGACGTGTACAGTACTGTATGTGTGGACGGCCGAGCTGCTGATCCAAGATTGCTAGCGTGCTTCATTGCCAGGCTTCCAAACTGATGAGTACGGTATTGTACTGTACTCGATTACCACACTTAGAAACTGATTGTGTGGATAGGCCTTAAAGTACAGTTGCAGTCATTAATTCCGATACATTTTGAAGCCTCAGACCCTACAGCAGTGGTCTTCATTGTGCGGATCGCAAGAGAGGAGAGAGAGATAGTAAAGTAAAGTCAAGAATTTCAATATAATAATTGTTACTAGTCTTTTTCTATAAATCTGTGGCTATGGAAACCCACAAAAATATGTAATTTAGTTCCAATATATATTTTGTTCTGCTTATCCTTGTGGCTTATTTGCCTTATGGCTTATGCGGCTCTCACTCTGAATATGTCCTGAACTTTTGGCTCTTGAAAAAATTAGTGAATAACACTGCCTTACAGTACTGTATTAAAATATAAAACTTTAAAACGAACTCACAAGTTACTGCTCAAATTAATATAACAAACTTATTAAAATTATAAACTATCGAAATGACAACACACTAAACAAAAACTTTGTGGAAAAGTGCATTTAAATTTATCGGAAATTATACTTTGAAAACATCAAAAAAATAATTATAATAATATTGCACATTCGTATGAAACTATTTGCTTTTATTTCTATAACTAAAAATTGTCAATGTAGAACTCTCTTGTTAATATATATTTATAGTGCTGCAAAACACTTACATATGTTAAGTTATGAGAAAACAAAAAAATAGTACCGTAAAAGCCAGTACTCTGTGAAGCTAGTTTTATGTACAGTCGCGCTAATAAGTGACGTCTCAGCACCAATTATGTTTTGATCAATAATTGGTATCAGCAATATTTACACATGATTTCTTCTTTTAGAGTGAGATATACCAACATGTTCCTACACTTACCCACCTTATTCAACATCTGACAGACATTAATACAGCACAGAGCAAACCAAACGTAATGACAGCTGGGACATCACTTAATAGTGCAACCGTACAGTATTTCCAAGATATACATGGAAAGAACACTCCAAACTGTAGGAGAAGCTATAGCATTATTTAACCTAAAATTAAAGTTACCATTGATAATAGATCATTATAATATCCTATATGGAGGATACTCTAACAAAGATATAATTCATTATAAGAGGAAACCCATCACCGTAAAAACAAAAAACAAATTAATACCACTTCAGATATTAATGCATTCGCTACCCTGGAAAACAGAAGAGACTACATATAAACTTTCCACATAATTAGAACATGGAATATAATACTTCTGTAAATGTTGACTTACTTTAGTTGTTGTTGTTGTTGTTGTTGTTCCCCAAGCTGCCTGGCCGAACAGCCCCAAGGCCCCGAGTAAGGCCAAGGCCATAAACGAGCGCCCCCACAGAATAGTTGTTGTTGTTCCCTAAGCTGCCTGGCCGAACAGCCCCGAGTCCCTATGGAAGGCCATGGCCATGATCGGGCTTTCCCACAGAGCTCTCATTGAGTGTAGATTGTGTTGTTGGCATAAGTGGTTGTGTGAAATGCAGTCTTCTATGATGTGTTTAATGGTATGGGGTGCTGCGTTACATCCCGGACAGGCGTCGACAACAGAGTCATCCAGTCTCTTCTGATAGCTCAGGAGAGCTGGATGGTGTCCGCATCTCAGCCTGGCCAGGTGGACTCTGTCCTCGCGAGGAAGGGAGGATTCGGAAGGATGGATTTCGGGAGGTCGTGCATGCAGCTGCGTGTTGTCTGAGAGTGAGTGGATGGATCGGCGAGAGATACGAATATGGATGTGCTTCTGTAAGTTGGTTCGGGGTGGGCAAGGAGGGAGAGAGGACAATAATTGTGTGTGATACCGTGTGCTGGGTGTTGTTTTGATATTTCTTGATCTGTGGGTGTGTTGCCATGTAGTTTAGTGGGTAGTCTTGGTTCGTGGAGGCTGCTGCCAGGAATTGAGTGCCTCTCATGTCCAGATGGTCTTTGACTTTGAGGATTTTGGTTTCTTGATGTAGGTGATCTGTGGGTGCAGTAGCTGTGCAGCCTGTAATGATCTTCAGGGCTTTGTTTTGAATAGTCTGTAAGGTCTTATGATGTGTTTCAGCTAGGTTACTTTAGTCAGTCCAATCAATTGCATTTTAAACCGATATTGTACACTGTGGGTATCGTTCTATTAATTATCAGAATAGCAGATGAAAGGATATACTGTATAATATTATACAGTATATATAGTAAAATTGTAAATTATTGGTTTTATATGAGTAATTCAATTCACATCAGCAGTTGTTTGTTAAATGTTTGCTTAAAATAGACACGAATACTTATCAACATAGAAAAGAAATATCAAACATTTATTTCACTCAGATACTCTATTTTATAAAAATATATATGAAAGCTACAGTTGCCATTTTTTTAACTGTTGGACCGGGCAAAAAGGGATCAAGTGTAGTTTCTTCCTCCTCCTCTAGTACACACCGTCTAACAGAAGGATGCCATCATGGGGTCGTCGATGAGCTTGCAGTGCACTGTCCACAGGTCCTGTAATAACACACAAATCAGAACCAATACATCAATGTTAGTTACACAATCACACGTGTAACTAAAAAAAGACTGGACCTACATTTACACACACTATCAAAATCTGTACACGATTAAATCCCAGTTAAAGCAGTACAGTACCTCAGCTAGAATTACTTAACACTATCGGATGTGATGTCTTGGGGGTTATTATGGTATTTTGTTGTATTATTATTGAGGGTTTTAATTGTTTTAGCCATTTTCGAACAATGTGTTTAGTTTACCCCATAGACTTGGAAAAACGCCTCTCCAAACCCCCTTCAAACTAAAAAAACGTCCCCCAGACCCCTTCAAGCTAAATAGGGGAGGTGTGGTGGAGTGGTCTTGCCACTGGCCTGGTAATCCAAAGGTCCCGGGTTCAAATCCCGATGTATCAATGGGAAGATATTATTGGGATGGAATTTGTGCTGTACCTAGTATCAGTGCATTACCACAAGCCCACCGAAACGTCAATAAAATACCCTCATTGTTCCCTGATTAAATAGCACTGTATGAATATTCCCATATTCAAAATATGCTATAGGGGTGCAATGCCTGGTGAGTTATCTGCTCAACAGGTGGCGTTGTGTGTGTGTAAGTGTGAGAGTCCGAGTGTAGGGGGTGAGACAGTGAAGCACGGGAACGAGGTGGCTTCAGAGATGGGGTCGTTTCGGGCCATGAGTGAACACCGTGACTCATGTGAAGGCAAGATGGCAGGTGCTCGTTGTACTCTACGTGCTTCACATGTCTCACTCCCTAGACTGGAACAAGACCTCACGGGCTTCACTGTTCATTGTAAAGCGGTGAATGTTAAGGCTCTCAGCCTATGCCCGAGAGGAAGTAAGTGTAAATTTTTCGGTAGGAAAATGTCCCGGCCAAAGGCCGACTTCTCCCAAATTGCAAAAAATCGACACCTTATTGGGTTGAAGCATCATATAATTGCCAAACTAATGAGATGAAACGTCTTAAAACCTCCAAGCTAATGCACCTCCAAATTGGCCCTGCACCTATTAGGGTTAACAGTAGAGTGCTGAGCTGGTATGGTCATGTTGAACGAATGGAAGATGAAAGGCTTACAAAGAGAATATGGGAGTCAGATAAAAGAGGAGATAGAAGGGAAGGAAGACCCCCATTGAGATGGAGAGACTGTGTAAGACAAACTTTGGATGATAGAGGAATGACTATAGATCAGGCAAAGGAAGTGGTAATAAACAGGAATGAATGGAGAATGTTTGTGAATAGATGAATGTACCCATGGAGAATTGCTATGAGGTATAAATAAGTAACACCCCATTCTTAACATTAATCATCAATTACCAACCCCAAAGTACCTGTACTTGAATAAACTAATGAAAGCATATGGTCCTCCCGGGATTGCTCGGGACACCACACCCAGAACATAAGCACCTAAACCATTACACCACCAACACAGTTTAAATCTGGCAGCTAAAAATATTACCGAATGTTAGCTGAAAATGAACGTGGCAGACAAAAGTAGCATTAAAATTAACTTGAAGCAAACTAATGGATTTAATTAAATATAATATTACTTACCTAAAAAAAAAAAGAAAAAAAATAGGAAAAGTGGGGATTGGGCCTGAGTAAATAGATAGATAGATAGATAGATAGAAGTTGTAAATAAACAACCAACAATAGAAGCAAAAAAGCAAGTACAGTATTGATATACTCGTTGCAGATAAAACATATTATTGACAAGATTGATTTAACAGCATATCATTCTACTGAAGGGGCTACAAACAGCACCGATTCTCCTATTGTTGTCTGTATATGGTGTAGGTTAAACAAAGGAAACAAACACATGATTACATTACTAACCCTTTGAGTACCAGCGACGTCAGTTATATTTTATTCTAGCTACATTTTGACGATTTTGTGCAGTTTAAGAAGGATCTGTGGTGTAGCTAAAAGGGTTGCTGGAGATAGTTTGAAGCCTTGTTATTGCCACAGGTCCTTCTAAAGCTGAATAAAATTGTCTTATAGTTACCAGAATATAATGAAAAGAACGTCCCTGGTATTGTATGGGCTAATATAACACCACTAGTAATGGTTAACAAAAACAAAAACATTATAAACTACCGTACCATTACAAATACAACCACTATACTGCACTCTATTTTTTTTCCAGCTGATCATAAATTGAATCTCTTATTAGCTGATTTCTCCATACTTAATGGAAATATATGAAACTACTATGGCTGTGTGTCATATTAATGCCACGTTTTCAGAATAACCATCATCTTTCGCTACAAAATCTACCTTACAGCCGAGTAACAAAGATAGAAACATGACAATTTAGGCTCAGCTGGAAAAAATAGACTATAGTGTAGTAATGGTAAACAAAAACATTATAAACTACCGTACCATTACAAATAAACATTCCAAAAATCTGAAAATAAAATGATAAACAGACATACAGTAAGTGGTACACATTACTCCCATACAGTGAAAACACAATAGATATTAATGCATAACACAAACAGTATTATTACTTGAAAACCATAGTAGTAAGAATAGAAATATGTCACTTAAAAAATAAGAACACCACCTACCAAAAATGCTATATACAAGGCAATATTGTAATAATGGTACATAATTATTTTATGAACACAATTATCATATACAGTATTGTATTTTCCTAGGTGTCTTGAAATACCACCAGATACCAAAGGATTAATATTTAGGTTTCATGTTGTTGCTGTTCCCCGGGCTGTCTGGCCGAGCAGCCCCAAGGTTAATTAAAATGTAAAACTTGAAAAAAAAAAAAAAAAAATTATAAACAAAACATTAAACAAAATCCATTATATATGCTACAGCTACTAAGCTTATGTACTAGGATAATACCTTCCTTTATAATTTATCAATACAGCATAATAGACATATGCATACTCATGTGCACTATAGTCCGTTCATTCTAGGTTGGGCAGAAATCGTAACCCCTAACCTCTCATAACTCAAAAAGGACTAGAGTAATCGAGCTAATATTTCGGTAAGATAAGGAGTAGTGGGCGTACCACTACCGACATACAGCATAAATCATTATAAAACATTAACCTAACCTAACCTAACCTAGTACTACATGAATACTAGGTTAGGTTAGGTTAGGTTGTTTGGTTAGGTTAATGTTTTATAGATGAGTTATGCTGTATGTTGGTAGTGGTACGCCCACTACTCCTAATGTTACCAATATTTCTACCAAATAGGAAGACTTGGCTAGGGAATATGTGTATAAATTTACAGCTCATTCCCTCTAGCCCTTTTTGAGTTACAGAGGTTAGAGGTTACGATTTCTGCCCAACCTAGAATGAACAGACTATAGTGAAGGATATAGTAGGACTGCCACGCTATATAAAACAGGATTAATTTACAGTACAAGCTAACATTTAACACAACCAAACTGAAAACAAACCATTACACATTAATAAACATAATACAATTCCAACACTGCTGAACATCTCCATTCCTGTGGAATAAAATAACTTGTGATGGAAGATTAGCCATGTCCCATTACTGAACAAAGCAAAGACGGCAATTATGTCTCCCAAAAAAGAAAATTGGAAAAGTGGGGATTGGGCTTGAGTATATAGAATAGAATAGAAAGCCAAGGCAGATTAACCCCTACTGTAATGTCTTTTACATTGTATTCTTACTATATTTAGAAATTTGTTTGCAGTTTAAGAAGGATGTGTGGTAGTAAAAATGGTTAAGTGAGATATTGCGAAGCCTGTTTAGTTAAGGGGACACTGACTGCTTTTTTGGCCTATAAATTAATTCATTCATAAATTCTTAGTTTCCTCGCTAGACATCCCTCAAGCTTAGAAAAACATCCCCTAGACCCCCCCTCAAGATAAATTTGTAAATTTTTCGGCAGAAAAATGTCCCGGCCGAAGGCCGCTTCCTCTTACAATTACAGGCTCACTATCGCTCGCCAGGAAAAAATCGACACCTAAATGGCACGATAGGTCTTAAAATTTATAACGAAATGGGACGAAAGGTCTTAAAATCGCCAAACCAATGGGCCGAACGTCGAAAAATCTAAAAAATAATGGGACTAAACACGAGGGAGAAAGGGGACCTGTCTCCCCTTAAGAAGAGTAAGTAAAGCAAGCAGGTGGCCACGACACTACCCAACAACCATGCAACCTTCACCTTATTTATCAAGGCTCCTTCTCCATCAGGCAAGAATGAATATCATGAAGATTCTGTAAAGAGGTGGAAGGTTAGGTCAGAAAATCAGTTATAGAAGAATTAAGTTTACCTCAGTCCTTTATACTGCTTCCTCAGATTATAAATAGGCATCAATCATAAGAAAATCACATGAGAGACAGTTGTTAGTTCGCATCACTATTCTTAAGACAAGTTTGGTACTGTTGTGGACAAAAATAATTACTTTCATTTAACCCCTACTGTACCAGAGGGTATTACCATAAATGTACCCTCCAGTACCAATCAATTTTACCAAAATGGCTTCAGAGTCAAAAGATGGAGGAATACTGCCTCTCCTAGCCTGTGGGAGCTTGGATATAAGCTGAGAAGTGTTAACAAGGTCTTAGAGCAGTGCTCAAACGTCGTGGTACCAGGCACTGATCGATACGGGCTGTTAAAAGGACAGCATATTATTGACGGACATCGTCCGTCACTGGTGACAAGTGACAAGTGACTTTTTTTTTACTGTCGGCCAACATACGTCGCTGGGACAGTAGGTGTTAATAGTGACCCACCCACTCTGTCCAGAAGCGTTAACACTTTAAGTCTTACCTCGGCAAGACCAAAGTAGTACCGTACTGTAGTTTGAACCGGATACAGTAACACTCTACGGCAAGCACTAGCCCTAGGTGGTGCTACAAATAATAAATGCTGGATTCTCAGGAGAGCCCCTTGAAATAGTCCCTATATACTGTAGTCAATAATTAACTTAGTCAGAAAATATGAGAAATTACATTGCCGGGTGAGGGCTGGTCCTATCCGGAGTGAAGTTTGGCATCCTCTACCCACCCTTAGCTGTTTCTGTCTGTCTCAACTGTCCTACTTTACTTTTTTGGGGCAGGGGGCTAGGAATCCTCTTCCCCTTGTAAAATTCTCCTACTTGACGAGACCGAGAAAGGGGCGACGGAACGCGAAAGTGGTCCGGGACCCTAAGAATCGGAACTTTAAATGTTGATTCGGTTCGGGTTCTGTCTCGAGTTGGCCATCCCCAGCAATGGGGTATGTGCCTGAGTATATACATTCATACATTGCCGTGGTGTTCAGATATTAGCTTCTATCTATACTCCTTTGTCAAACAGAGTGAGGTAAGGTCTGGAAGTCTTAGGTTTCCGATCTTCAGGGTTTCGAGAGAGGGGGGGGGGGGTTTACTGTATACTAATGCTACCTTATGTAATTATATTGTAGCAATATTTTTGTCCACAACTGTACACAAGTTTATGGCAGAGTCACACAGGCACCTTTTCAGACAATTTTTGATCAGCAACTTTTTCCGTTAACTTTAGAAGGTGCCAGACCAAAAATGTGTGAAGAAGTGCTAGTGTGACTTCTCCATTAATGGCTAACTGGACAAACACAAGCAAGCTAAAGAGATTGGTCGCTCATGCATCGAAGAGACGTGCAATAGTTTTTGTATTGTAGCCTACATATTATAATGCACATTCATAATCAGATACTATGAAAGTTTAAAATCAGTTAAGAGAGCAATATGTAACATTCAATCAACCTGATCAACCTATATAGCAGACTGATACAGCTGATAATTTGTTAGTCTTAAACAAAATGCCATTAATAACGGTTATCAATAGTACTGTAATTGCTATAGACATGAAAAAGACTCTTAATATATTCCCTGTTGAAGCACATTTGTAATCTACTAAACAAAATAGTTATAATAAGAAAAGCTTAGGCCTATCAACATTTACGGCAAAATCTCTCACAGGAATTGGTATACGTGTTGCCAGATATTCATAGTACTGTACTGTACACTAACCCCATATACTGCATTCCTTGGTCTATCCCTTCCTCTTTCTCCTCTCACTTCCAATATATAAATCTTTACTACCACTCACTCAGTACAGTACAAGTTTAAAGACCGTTTTGTCCACAGAGAATGTGGTTACAATCTCACATCCTAAATGGCAGCTTTCCAGGCAGCCCTGTCAAGGGCTGCCTCTGTTGTCAAGTTCTTTATTTTGAGATCGGACCGGAGTACCCGAGCCCACGTCATTCTAGGTACACCCCTACGTGCAGCTTCCCCCACGTTCACAGTCCGGCATTTCTTCACCCAGTTCTGATCATCCATTCTCTCCACATGTCCAAACCAACCAAGTCGGCTCGTGCGCATCACTTCATTGACACTCCTAATGCCCAGACGCCTTTTCAATTCCTCGCTCGATACTCTGTCCCTAAGATTAACCTCACACATCCATTAGCACATGACAAATGGAATAGGCTGGAGGAGGAGGAGGTGGTAGGGGCAAGGAACATCCATATTTTCAAGAAAAAATTGGATAAAAGTATACTGAGAGACGGGACAACACGAGCTTAGCTCAACTCCTGTAAACTACAATTAGGTAAATACAATTGGGGCAATACATGCGTTCATTCAATATTAACACCCATATATTCTATATAGAGGAGAATGAAGATACCAGCCATTCAGGGAATTACTCCAGGTTGAGCATTAGGTGTAGTACCGGTATAAGGATTGCTATACCTGTACATCCGTTTTATCACCTGGCCTCCTCTGTAGAATTTCTATCTGTGCCTCGCTTACACAGAACAATTCCAGATTGCTCATAAGATACATACACACTTGCTTTCTTACACTATACCACATGATACACACCCTACACTAACTTATCAAAATCCTAAATCAAGATCATGTTGTTGTTGTTCCCCAAGCTGCCTGGCCAAACAGCCCCAAGGCCCCGAGCAAGGCCAAGGCCATAACCGAGCGCCCCCACAGAACCCTCCCTGCCGACCACAATAAAGCCTGGGTGACCGAAGCCACTCCATGGCGGGGAGCTGAGGAGGGTGCAGAAACGCCCGGGAAACCAAAGCCCCACCCAGGGCCCTATGCCCCTCAGCAATTATGAAGAGAATGTTAAGGGGCAAAGGAAAAATGTGACGCTTTGGCTTCCAATCTTGGTAGATTGGGAGGTTAATCCACGGAAGAGACGCCATCAAGATCATGTAACTAAAGACACCAGAAATAATATGCAAGAGGAAAAGTGCAGACAATAAAAAACTAAATGTGCTTCAACAAAAAATCAATCTAGAAGTGGAGCATTGAAGAATAAGCCAATCAATCAGAGGATAAAATATTACTGTGCAACATTTCAAATAACAACTACAGTAGGTCTCCAAAAAAAAAAAAAAAATACGGCAACAAGAATTGTAGGTAGGCCTACCCAGAAAAAAAAAAAATATATATATACTGTATATAATTATATACAGTACAGGTGTGTGTATATACAGTATATACCTGTATATATAGATACAGTATATATATATATACCGGTATATATATATACAGTATATATATATATACAGTATATACATATACAGGTATACAGTATATATATATATATATATATATATATATATATATATATTATATATATATATATATATATATATATATAAAATAATAATAATTCACTGTTAATAATAATGAAGATATCAAATAAGCAAGTAAACAAATACCAAATGTTTGTTGATTATACTGACCTTGAAGTACTTGACCGTCTTGACCTTGAGTTCTAGCGTGGCATCCTCATCACAGAGCATGATGGTGCGAGGGTGTTGTTGGAAGGCCGACACTGTCCACATGTGGTTCACGCCCTCTTCAATAGCCATGTGTAGTGCGTAGGCCTTGTGGGACCCAGTGATCAGCACCATTACCTTCAAAACACACAATATTTTAGAGGAGTTTTTAACCCTCTGAGTACCAGCGACGTGTGATACATATTATTCTAGCTATATTTTAGACGGTATTATGCACTTAGGAAGGATCTATGGTAGTTAAAAGGGTTGCTCGAGATAGTTTGAAGCCTTATTATTGCTAGAGGTCCTTTCTAAGATGAATCAAATTATCTAGGCTAATAGTTGCCAGAATAGGATGAAAAGGGCATCCCTGGTACTGAATGGGTTAAAGAGGGACACTGTTAATCACAGTACCATAAATACATAAACAAGTTTAAAGACCGCTTCATCCACAGACAGCGTGGTTTCAGTCCATTTACTGTAGTACAGTACAATAAAGACTTGCCACACCACAGCCCCATCATGTAATCACAGTGGCTGATGTTGCTATAGCACCAACAGTGTCTCAGCAAGACTCAACAAAGTCCCCCTAAAGCACTTTCACCTGGCAAATCCGCACCACACCAGCCTTAACCACCCCTCAGTGATCATAGCATAATGCATAAGTGCGCGGAATTTTGGTGTGAGTATCCTAGTTTCGAGTCCTTGGAGTGCCACATGTATTTGTTGATTTCATTAATTGAGTTTAGAAGTGAAGTTGGTTGGTGAAAAAATATAATAGATAGATAGACTGACCTCCCTGGCGTCCATGACTGTGCCCACCCCCACAGTGAGGGCCTGCTTGGGAACTTTACTCATGTTATTGTCAAAGAAGCGAGCGTTGGCAGTGATGGTCTCCTGGTTCAGGGTCTTGACTCGGGTACGGGACACCAGGCTTGACCCGGGCTCGTTGAAGGCTATGTGACCGTCGGGACCAATACCTACAAAATTACAATGTACAGTAATAATACTAATACTAATATACAGTAATAATATATAAAATAATTATAATATTCAGGTTACTTATATGCTACTTAAGTATGGGTGATGCCATTATTCCTTTTATTCCGGCTATTACTGTATTAGAATATCTTATGCAGCTTAGGAAGGACGAGAAATATCCACGACTTTAAAAGTAAACTGGATAGTCAATAGAAACTGAGACAGGACAACACAAGCGCAGCTCAATTCCTGTAAACTACAAATAGCTGAAATACATACACAGGTGACTAATGTTTTGACGGCGTGGTGGCACACGGCTTCTTCCATGGCCTGCCGTTTTAAATGGTTTACACACATCTATCTATCTATTGCCCGACGCCGTGATCCCCGAAGGGGTGGCCACGAACGAACCGCCCCCATGCACCTCTGTCCCCAGTCAGTCGACGCCCCTCCCCCCAACCAGCATCGCCTTCGTTCATATACTTCTTCACTTCATCCTTCCACCTCTCTTTTGGTCTACATCTCCCTCTCTGTCCCTCCACCTCGCTCTCGTACACCCTCTTAGTCATTCTCTCGCTTTCCATACGTTCCATATGGCCGAACCATCTCAAGTTGTTCCTTTTCACACTTTCCAGCACATCTACCTCCACACCACACCTCCTTCTTACTTCCTCATTGGTCTGTCTATCCCTCCATGTAACTCCGCACACACTTCTTAAGTAATTAATTTCCACTGCTCTCACTCTTGGTCTGAGTCTCTCAACCAACGTCCATGCTTCGCTTCCGTAAGTCAGTGTCGGGATTACCACACTGTCATGCAAGGACTTCTTCACTTCCATACTGACCACCCTATTTCTTGTTACTGCTTTCAGCGTTCCTACAACCCTATTCCCCTGTTACACACATACAGATGCTTAAAAACAGTACTGTGGAGTCAATACAGCACTGTAATATACAGTATATAAGTACTGTACAGTATAAGTGTAATTTCTTCTTTATCTATTGACAATGATGATAGAAAAAAAGTTGCTGATACAGAATGTTATTTTTTCAAATCTATTGACAATGCACAATAATATAATAATAACGCTATATTTTAGACTAACCTCCCATGAAAAGTTCAATGCCTCCCGCATCCTTTATCTTTTGTTCATAGCTTTGACACTCCTGTTCCAAGCAAGACGCGTTGCCATTAAGGATGTGCACATTGGCCGGGTCAATATCAATGTGCTTGAAAAGGTTCTCCCACATGAAGGTGTGATAACTCTGGCTGTGGTCCCGGGGGATGGCTGGTAAGGGAAAATATATACAGTATACAGTATAACAAAAATTCCCTGTAAAATAACCCCTCTAGAATTTTGGTTTTGTTTTCATCTAATTCTAGCAAGTAAAGTATTAGACAATTTTGAAATTACTGGTTTTCTAGAAAGTAAGAGGATAAAAACAATCACAGTACAGTATTACCAGAATTGACTCCAACACCTCCTTGCGAATCTCAACAAAATTGTAGTTAAGAGGATAAGTAACATAAAACTACAAAATTGCTAGATGTAGGCTATACTGGACGATCCAAAAATCTTGCTAGTGTCAACCAATGTAATTTAAAATCAATACCGTTTCTACCTCTTCATCTTGTTAAATATAAAGTATATGTGCTTCTTTTTAAACCACTTATCACAAGTCAATCAGATGACAAAATATTACCCAGCCGGTATGTTTGATCATATTTACTATCAGACGATAATATTCCAATTAGGATTAATCTATAGAAATCAAAGGGCTATGGCTACGTTATTTCAAACTATCTCCGATAGATTCTTTAAAAAATGAAACAATAATGTGGGGGTAGCTGGAATGAAACAAAATTATCATACAGTAATTTGATTGAAAGGGCGTTTCTGCGCCATACTTAGCTCCCCGCCTTGGAGTGGCTTCGGTTACCCAGGCTTTATTAGTGGTAAGCAGGGAGGGTATTGTGGGGGCGCTCGTTTATGACCTTGGCCTTGCTTGGGACCATAGAGTACAGATGACCTAGAGAGGAAAGAAGACGCCACAAATCTGTAAATAGGGATCCGCGCGTTCGAGAGATGGCAGCACGATCACAAAGGACAATGGGAGGGGAGGGTCCCCACAGAGACATTATATTGACTATCCTTGGTCCCATTAATTCGTAATAATCCCTACCTTGTACTAATAACGCTATTAATAGGCCTAATCAATTGAACGTTATCCAGAGACTGCAGACACGACACAGTTAAATAGACATAAGTAGAGGCTACTGTAAAGGCCAGTCATCGTGTAATTGTCGTCATTATGAGGAGGTGCACAAGCAGACCTCCTCCAACACCCGCCATTGTTGATGTGAGATTCGGGAGTTGCCAACATCAATGGTGGGACAAAATATCCCTAGATGTCATAAGTATAAATGTCCAGTTTTAGTGCTACTTTACAAATTAACATCTACATAACATGTAACATTATATAATATATATTCAAAATGACAGAAAAATTAGCACTTGCTAAACTGTTAAGTAATAATAGTAGATATATTGATGATATTCTTGTTTGCAATTTGTTAAATTTTAATCAAGTTGCTAAACTTATTTACCCTAATTCTATTCCCCTCACACAATGTAACGTAAATTATAAAGTTGAAAATTTTCTTGATATAAATATAGAGATTGTTAATGAACAGTGCATACTTAAAGTATATCACAAAGTTGATGATTTTAATTTTAACGTAATAAACTTTCCTTTCCCTAGTAGTAATATCGATAGTAAAATCACTTATAATTGTTTTTATTCCCAATTAATAAGATTTTGTAAAATCTGCACTAAAGTAGATGACTTTTGGGCTAGAGCTAGGTTACTATACAGACTCTTAGTGGACAGAGGTTTTGAGGCAAGTAAATTGTTCCATAAATTTAATCTTTTTAGGGTCAATTATTGTGACTGTATTCTAAAATTTGACATCAATAATTTTAATCAAGCATTTTTAACTTGAAGTTTCTTGTATAACCTCTGCTTACTTTTTGTCTGTATTTATTGTTTATCTTTTTCTTTTATTATTATTATTATTAATATTGATGATTTTTTAAATTTATTGTTCTTGTTAAAAGAGTACTCTTTGTTTAAATCTGTTGTTACTTCATATTTTGCAATTATTTCTCTTTATATTATATGTATTCATTGTCGATAGTATCAATTGCTTACTTTTGCGATTTCCTTAGTTTATTTGTGCTATAAATGTAGGTTATTTGTAGGGTAGTTATTGATAGGGGTCACTTGAGGCATGCTATGCTTACAGGTACCTACCCGATAGCACTATCGTTAGTGAGTGCTGTACTGTATTTTATATATTATTTTGTAATAGTATAGATATCTTATCAATATTTGTATTTTTACTATTGTTAATGTCTTGTCATGTTGCAAATTTGATTTTAAATAATATTTTGACATTTAACATGTAGTTTCTTTATTCATGCAGAGTTTAGTAAAATTTGCCAGAACGTCCCGGACTTCCCAAACTTGACTACTTCCTTTAACGTGACGATAGTGCGTTGTTATATGTGCGATTGGTTTGCTTGGGAAACAGATTAACTTGCTCATGTAGTGATGTACACCCTATGTGGTGGATTGTGTTCTTTTATTTAATAATTTTCATTTTAGTAAGCGTTGTTTCCACATAGCGATTTTGATAATTTAATTTGACTTTATATTGTCCTTGTCCCAATTTTGGTTTGTTTAGTTTGCAAGTTTTACATTTTAATTTTAATGTTGTTGTTGTTGCTTGAAGGTATACAGCTTGCATCATATATGAGTATGTTTTATAGTGTATATGTATACTTAATGTTTTCATCTTGCTTATATATATCTAATTTATATTAAATAATTTACAAGTGTTTTTACCAACATTAATTAACTCTTTCGGGTGGATGGGACTCGTTAGCCTTGGTAGGCAACTCATCTAGGGGAGACAACCTTATAAAAATCCGGGTGGATGGGACTCGTCAGCCTTGGTTGGCAACCTGTCTAGGGGAGTAAACCTGATACAAATCCGTACTGCTTACCTAAGGGTAAGGCAGGTTAGTGGATGGATTAGCCGAACACCACTGTAGAAAAATAGTGCTAACAAGATACACAGAGGTCCTCGGAGTCGGACAGATCCTAAATTGAGTGGTCAATCCTGTAAGTCCTTCACTAAACTGGCTCGGGTTGTCCCTCTCACAGGGAATAGGTCCGCTTGTGGGCATTCTGTGTATGGCCACCCTCGTAAGGGGAGTAAGGCGTCCGGCAATAGATATAGAATTAACTCTTAAATACGTTCCCTCTTTAATCTATTGCTCCCTCGTATTGCGGATATTCCCTTAACATTGGTAACACTGCAGCAAGCCAGCTGGCAGGCGCGGCGCACAGACTATCTATAATAAGGACAAGCCACTGAGGTGCTTTGGTTGTTATGCCGTACAACAGTGCTGCCACCAAATCCCTAGGACGCGCGGAAAAATAACCGTGTGACGTCACGCTTTCGCCTCTAGGTCATCTGTACTCTATGCTTGGGACCTTGGGGCTGTTCGGCCAGACAGCCTGGGGAACAGCAGCAACAACAACATCATACATAAATTCACATTTATTGTAAGTCTAATATAAGCGACACAACATGGTGGCGAAGAGGACTTACCAACATATTCATCCATATTAAAGGTCTTGACATACTTGAAGGATATTTTGCCAGCCTTGTGGTACTGGACTAGCTTTCTGTAGGTTCCCAGCGGAGTACTACCTGCAAGACACACAAATATACAGTACAGCATATATTTGTTATTATTTATATTATGTTTTATACAATAACTACAAGATACATATATATACAGTTTAAATTGTTATTATTTATTATGTTTTATACAATGCTCGATACTTTTCTTACTCTGTTTATTCCTTTATTATAATTCCTCAGCATTACGTTACTGTTTTATAATAATTAAAATGTAAAATTGCAAACAAAGTCAAACCAAAACTGGGACAAAGACAATATAAAGTCAAAACAACATATCAAAATCGCTATGTGGAAACAACACTTACTAAAATAAAATTTATGAAATGAAAGAACACAATCCACCACATAGGGTGTACATTACTACATAAGCAAGTTAATCTGGTTCCCAAGCAAACTAATTGCACACATAACAACGCACTATCGTCACGTTCAGGGAATTAGTCAATTTGGGAAGTCCGGGACGTTCTGGCAAATATTACTAAACTCTGCATGAATAAAAGAAACTACAATTAGTGTTAAAATGTTCATTTAAAATTAAATTTGCAACATGACAAGACATTAACAATAGTACAAAATAAAAATATTGATAAGATATAATTATATAATATTACAAAAAAAAAATATATAGCACTCACTAACGATAGTGCTATCGGGTAGGTACCTGTAAGCATAGCATTCCTCAAGTGACCCCTATCAATAACTACCCTACAAATAACCTACATTTATCGTACAAATAAACTAAGGAAATCGCAAAAGCAAGCAATTGATACTATCGACAATGAATAGATATAATATAAAGATAAATAATTACAAAATATGAAAAAGTAACATGTTTAACCCTTGTCTAGCGGGGTGTTTTGGGCTCATTTGGGCATATTTAGGCCCTCCTGCATGATAAAGCAAGCATCTGCATGAAAAAACATTATTTAGCAACAAACTAGGCACTAAAAGTTTCAAAATGAGACCAGAACGAGCTACGTAGCACTCGTGAACGTGGTTCTCTTGCAGTGATGCCACGAACATGGGAGTTTAGCATATATCGGTATATTTCTCCCAGCTATGCTCACTACTGGCTACACTGCCGGCCTCTCGAGAACACCGGGAACATGAGTTAATGGGCGGCGGTAAGCCCTGGGAGTCGGCTGTCTGGCCTGCTGTGCTCCCGGCCATTTGCACTCTATTTTAACCCTTTACAAGCCTTAATAATGCTCCTAACTTGCTGCAAATTGGTGCACGACTTAAGTCGAGCGCCGCCAATAAGGGGTTAAACAAAGAGTACTCTTTTAACAAGAACAATTAATTAAAAAAATTCATCAATATTAATAATAGAAAAAAATAAACAATAAATACAAACAGACACAAAGTAAGCAGAGGTTATACAAGAAACTTTTCAATAAAAATGCTTGATTAAAATTATTTAGGTCAAATTTTAGAATACAGTCACAGTAATTGACCCTAAAAAGATTAAATTTATGTAACAATTTACTTGCCTCATAACCTCTGTCTACTAAGAGTCTGTATAGTAACCCAGCTCTAGCCCAAAAGTCATCTACTTTAGTGCAAATTTTACAAAATCTTATACTCAATGAAACAGACTTCCTCAGCCTTATGTTAGTGTTTTAGACTAATTTAATTTACTCAATGGAACAGACCCCAAAAATGTCATGACTTGGTACCATTTAAAGGGCCAAATTTTTAATATAGGCCTACTCCAATAGATGTATGGTAATTAACACAGATACTCATTGACTATGTTCATCACACCCAATTAACATATCCATAATACTGGTAACAAGCTTTGCGAAGTTATCGAACACCTGTACCGTCCGCCCCCGAATTTTGCGGTACTCCAAACCCTCCCCCTCTGTTTACAATATAAAATGGAATTGAATCTCGAGACGAGTTCAAATTAGTATGAGCAATCAACTGGGTAATTTAGAGCAGGCTTGGCATAGACGGTAACATTCGAAAGCCGTACAGGTCTCCCTCACTATCCGATGCCCAAATTTATGATACTGTATTGTTATAGTTTTATAGGTGTTTGTGTTTGGGTTTTGGCTGGTCCGAGAACGCATCCCCATTTACCCCCATTAATTTTAGGGTTTGCTGTACAATTTTTCTATTCAAGATCGGGTTTTCAGGAACGTAACCCAATCGTAAATCGAGGGAGGCCTGTACGCGAGAGGCCAGGGGATGAATAACCTATTGGCCGAGTTGCTATTTGACATTAACCCCTATGATTTTGTGGACATTTTGGGGTAAGCTAATGATTTCTATCTATCTTATCAATCTATATACTCAGGCCCAATCCCCACTTTTCCTTTTCCTTTTTTGGGGGGTGGGGGACTCAAGACAGAGCCTGAATAAGGACAACACAACAGAAAACAATTAACACACAAAAACAAATTACAAATTCACTCACATCTAGGTCATCCAGGAGAAGACCCAGAGACCAGGATGACCTAGATGATTTAGTCTGCAGATACTTTGGGGTGAGTGGATGATTAACTTGTTTTGGGGTGAGTGGCCAGTATGGGCAAAGTGGTCGAATCTGATCCACCACCAACGCTCTTTCTAACCTCTCCCAAATGTAACTAACCCTGTCTAAGTTAGGGATCTTTGCGGAATCTTGTCCGAGAACTTTTTCTTTCTCTTGTATCCAGTCCAAGAACTGCAAAAAGAGTGAGCTTATTATTATTAAGTGTTTTGCAAAGTCATAACTTTCCCAGTTAGAATACTTTGGTAATAACAAGGTACTATTCTCAGTCATAATATATATTGAGTACAGTACAGTATTGCTGATCTAAGAATTACAATGTTAACAGTCAAAATAATTTAGTCGAGCAATGCAAATTTATAAATGCATTAAGTATTTTGGCTCAGCATTGCATACATATACTGTATAAAAGGCATTTCTCTTTAGTTTTACTGTAGGATACTTTTATTATGAATTACCGTACCGATACATATCCAAGTATAGCACCGTAGTTAGAATTACGAATGCGAGTCATTTCGAGCGAATTCCTGAACGAGCGGATGCACAGCCGAGCGAATTTGTTCCTATCCGAGCGAATGTCTGTTGGAGCTAATACCAGTTCGACTGAACAAAACTTATGTTTTATCTACAAGTAATATTAAGGTTAATTACCATAATGTTAAGCTAAGTTTCATAATAAACTAATAAAAACCAAATAATCTTGACCAACCCAATTCGTGAACACACATTGTGTGTTGTATTGATTACTGTAGTATCGATCGGTCTCGGGTGGGGGTCTAAATTTCTAATATACCCGGCCGAGTTCATATCTGCCGCTTTCATTAATATAACTAAAGATTCATTGTGGTAATTGGCAGCACAGATTATGCACCTGCCGTTATCGTAAATAAAATTGACTACAATAACAAGTCGTATAGCCATAACAGTGCATACTTCAATTTAACTATAAAAAAAACATTGAAAGTCAAATGATTCATTGTGAAAGATAATAGTATTTAACACCTGCCATTATCGTAAATAATATTGACTACAATAACAAGTCGTATATCTACAGTATATCAAGTGTATACTTTAATTTAACTATAAAAAAATTCAAAATTCAAATGAATAAATGTGCAAGTTTATATACTATCCAAGATAATAGTATTCAATACCTGCCGTTTATGTAAATATAAAGAGACCATAACAATTCGCTCGTATGCGTCTTCGTGCGAATGCGCCTACGCTCGAATATGCATTCACTCGAAGTGTCCAGATACCAGAATTACAGTAACCTTTATAGTGATTCATAGGACAAGTGGCAATTATAAAGAAATGGGGTCCTGAGTGCTTTTGATGTTAATTGCCATCCTAAATTATAGTCCCCTCATTCTCTTAAGTGTAAGACTATCAAACATATTATTCCTACCACAAATGATGTACTGTACTTTACTCTTCCCAGTCACTGCACACCATGTTGCCCGATATCAACCCCCTTCAGATCATTACACTAGAACTAAACTTACCAGTAGGCAGCCCCAGGACAAAGAATTTTTCTGGTCCTGGATGGAAGTCGTTGATTCGCTTGATGACATACCTCGCAGCCCACTCAGCCACCCTCTCACCATCGTCAAGAATTACTAAACGCATCTCTGGAATTAAAGGATAATGAATATACAGTAGGCTACAGTACAGTACTTGCACTGCCATCACTAATGATGGCAAGACTAAGAGTTGTGTTAGGCCTATCGGCCAATGCCCCCATCAACCTATTGTTGTATCCCAAGGCAGTCAAAATAGACGGGAACGTGATCGCGAGCTTGCGAGTCGTGTACACAAGGCAGGCGGTACGCCCGAATACTACATCCGGGAAGGATGTAGTGTCCGGGTGTACTGTCGTCATGTTAACATAGGCCGATCGCCGCGGTTAAGTTCCCGTCTATTTTGACGGCTATTTTTTCTGTTATTTGCCCCCTTCTGGCAATATATATGATGATGACAGTAAGTCATGGGGAGGGGTGAGGGGCAAAGACCCCCTCATTCTATTATTGTATCCCACGGCAGTCAAAATAGACAGGAACATTGCTTATCTTAGTGAGGTAAGCAATAAGGAATGTTCACATGATCGCAACCGTCTGCGTAGTGTAAACAAGGTGGGCGGTACGACCGATCAGTACAGTACATCCTTGCCCTACATCCTTACCCAAATAACAGCTCGCCGTGGGATAATTTCTTAAAAAAAAAAAAAGTAACTGCGACTTGCATTAGCATAGAGGACGGTACACCCGCTAACACCATCCTTACCCAAAGGCATTATTCATGCAAATAGCCTAACCTTAGGCAACATTGTCTTCTAGTAATAATTCAGATGAATAGCATTTCTGTGATAAAAATATTTCTGGACCTTATCTTCACAGGTGCAACTGAATGGAAACTGGTCAGTCAAGATACCCAACATTAATTAACATAGGTTAGGGCCTAATCCCAGGAGTGTGCAGGTAAAAATGCATTACATAGGCTAATGCGTTCCTCAGCTGTCAACAAGACAGACTTGATCTTGGTAGCTTTTAATAAGGGCGATGCAGGCGAGTTAACAAGACTACCACACAACAGTTATATAGTTAATCCAGCAAAGATAGCCACTATTATACCTCTAAGATAAACAGTAGGTGTGTGGAGCCAGTACAAGATCACAGAAGCGCAGCTGACGACGTAGTGGAGTGAATGAACTTAACTCGGTCTCGGTGAAAAATCGCCGGCAGCGCTGCCAAGACTCTTTAAATAATTTCGCTAGATACTTTCTCGAGAGAAGCTAGATAAGTTGAAATTCAAGAATATCGCAATAAAAACCGTAAAATATATAGAAAACTAGCTGAATATGGCGAAAATCTCAATTATATCGCTTCAAAATGTGTCGTTAGATATTAAAGTATGGCTGTTAAATGTGAGTAAAGATCTCTAGACCTAGGGTAACAATAGCTTGATTGGCAACGATGATGCAAGTCCGTGTCAGTGGCACTTGCCTTGATAAACAATGCGATATTATTCCTACCATGAACGAGGCAAGATAAGCATATATACAACCTAATTCCCGCTGAGAAAGTTATCTTGACTATTCCTAACCTGATGTTTATAGGCACTAACCTAATGTAATAAGAAACATCATGTTTTGAAGATATTCAATATAATATAGGCTATCGTTATATAAGAAGATTTAAACCATCCTAGGAAAACACGGAATAAAAGTGCCAACGTTGTTATTTACAACATTTACTGAACATTATCTCGTCGTATGACGTATCTACCATTGACTACTGCATGTGTAATGAATTATATAACCTTTCAATGTAACTGATCTTTACAGTATGCAATAATGACGCACAACTTACAACGAATATAAAGCTCCGTTAAAAATGTTAGTGTCAGGAACTCAGGATCTTGGTCAGGATAATGATAAGCAACGTGAATCGTCAATAAAATAGTACACATAGTATTTATGTAAAGCAATATTATCGAGATCGATCAATATTCGGCCTATTAGATATGTTGCCTAGTGTGCAAGTCATGGTTTTATACGAGTAGCGTTCCCGTCACGTGATTTTTGCGTGATTTTAGTGGTGAGGACTGCCAACAACAACACAAACCTGTTAAAACTCAGTCACATGAGCGCTTTTTTCCGGCAATATTTATTGGCAATTCTATCCTGGCAACGTTTCTGGGAGTCGTTTTGTATTAGGACAGGCTATTTAGACAGATGGTAGACTAGTATACAATGCTGATATCTTATAATAATTGGATTCAGAAGCTTCAAAACCAGAGTTACCGAGAAAAGTTGGCGACAAACCCGCTCGTGTGATTGATCCACGGCAGACCCAGCAGTGCACGTCCACATCCCGCTGAACATTATCGTTCAGTCCTTGTTCAGCCAATATATGCAGCTTCCACACACCATGGCCTACTGGCTATAGCTTTGGCTTAAATCTATATGTGGGGATTGGGTAGCCTACATGGATTAACATTATCGAACCCGAGGATGATCAAATTTGGATCATCCTGGTTGGTTTCACTAGTTTGGCGATTGAAGTTTCACCCAATAGTTTGACGATTTTAAGACGTATCGCCCCATTAGTTTGGCGAATTATTCTTGGGCGAGCGATAGTTAGGGGAAAGCGGCCTTCGGCAGTGATATTTTTAGAATTATTAATATAGGCCTAGCGTTTTTTTTCCTGTGTGAACGGGTCTAGGGGAATCGATATTTATTTTAAGCTTAGTAGACAAACTATAAATATATTGATCATAAAATGGCCAAAACATTAACAACCCTTAAAAATACGGAAAGAAAAACTGGACGTCGTATGGGATAGTGTTAAAGACTGAATCAGCTAGCCCTATATGCTCTACAGTAGTTTGACCTTAAATGACAATTGGCCTGCAATGGCTGGAATGTGTATCGGGTCATTGACTATAGCTGCACTTTCCAGCATCCGGTCACCTCTGCAACTCAAAAAGGGCTAAAACAAATTGGCTGTAAACTTCCACATCTATTCCTTGACTGACTTTTCCCAAATGGTAGAAATATTAGCTTGATTACTCAAGTACTTTTTGAGTTACAGAGGTTAGAGGTCATGATTTCTCGCCTACTTACAGATTAGAGGGACCCTCACATTATCAGATGTGTCGCAGTTTGGGATTACCCCGTTTTCATAGTCAGCCATGGGTGACCAAGGCTCATACGTGCATACATTTATGTCATGCATGCATTATCTAGTGGATTTTGTGCAGATCTGATAAGATGTGTTCCTTGCCTGGTTAAGTTCAAGGGCAGTCTCTTGCTTTGGAAGTTGACCATGTGAGGATTACATTAATGTCTGGGAGAGTATCAAAACTGTTGAAGATGTTAATAAACGACATGGAGGTTTATGTGTAATAGCCATAACACCTTTTCACAACCCAAAATTCCGAAGTTCGATTCCCAGATAGAGCTAGGGAGACGGATAGGGTTTCATGTCCGCACACTTGATACTTTGTCCGTGTAACATTAAATATGAACCTCCCTGTGTACCAGGCTGGGTAACCAATATATAAACCCTACACTGTAAAAAAATATCTGTATTTTTACGTTTTTCTGTATTTATCAACAGAAAATTCACAGTAAACTTAAAATACAGATAATATCTGTATTTTATATTACAGGTATTGACTGTAAAACCATTGTGTTGAATAACTCACGAAATACTGACTATATACCATATTTGTTCTTTATGAACTGTAGCAGCCTATACACTGATAGGATATAAATTAAGTTAACAAAATACTGAATTTTGTTTTATATAAATGGTCAAATTCAATTTATACCCTTGCAATGTATCTAGAAAACGAGGCAATAATTTATCACCAGAATTGCCGGATACTTCTATAACCTTCATCTATATATGACACTTTTCAAGCATCTTTTTACAGGTTATATTTCATGAAACTTCTATATAAATCATTGGAATTAATTTTGACAAAATATAGGTGTTGTTGTATCAATAAACTTTATGTGTGGCGATATATATACGAGCTGTGAGTCACATGACTTTTAGGCGGGAAAGTTGGAATTTTGGAAACTGCCTTGCGCAGAGTAGGCCTAATTTCTGGGAGGGCAGGCAGGCTGTATTTTCGTGTGATAGTTTTGCTAATTTCCACTTCCACACATATAATTCCTTACCTCAATTATTACCACAACCTTAATAACCGTGATGGGCTGTGGAAATGCTCGGTATTATCGCCAGGAGATAATATGTAACATGGACAATAAACAGCGGGATTTGCTGTAGGCCTATCGCTTGCTGTGGAATGTCGTAACTGGTAAGAAACTATTCGTTGTTGAGCCCTAGTTGCGAATATTTTATGCACATTTACATTTGTAATAAGATATAGACTAATGCCGGGAATACGAGAGCTCTTTCTTAAACTGAGTAAACACGTCTAGCTTTAACAATAGCCTAGTTAAAAAAATATGGCTACCGTATGTGTATGTGTTTCTCGAAAAGTTTTGCGTAGCCTATTTATATACCCTTGACCAGTTTAATTTCATCAGCTGAATACAATTGCTTAACGTTTGGTAGAAAACTAAAATATCTATCCTACCATATTATGATTAAATTTCTATATAGTCTATCTAATTGCCAGACGTAATCCCTGAGAGGGCGTGGACGTGAATGAATCGCCTTCATATGCTTCCATGTGCCGAGGCAACTCACTCGATTATATAGCTTGTATATATATATATATATATATATATTATATTATATATATATATATATATATATATATATATATATATTTGTTTTAATGCTAGGCTAAAACAGTAGTAGCCTAGCCTAGTAATGTACAGTACCTTGTGTGTATTTTCCAACAGGTACCGGTATAGCCAAAGTAAGCAACCCTATAGATATTTAATTGGATATTGATATTTGAATGAATGACAGTGCAAGTTAGGCTAGTTAGTTTCTGACAATGTATAAAATTGTACATGTCTATAATGTGTAACCAAATGCTTTCACGGTTGCTGCCTAGCTGGGTTTTAGGCAATGTTTACGGTCGTAACAGGCTACCATAATCAGAATTTTGTTTAGCTATATTTGTAGACTACAGCCTTTGCATGACACAAGGTAAGGTTGCGTTATATATTATATCAAACAACTCACGGTGTTTAACATAGCCTAACCTAACTGAGGGTGGGGTGGGATTGTTATGGGTAACGGTTTATAGGGATTAGGGCCTATTCAGTATAACCTCGCCAAGGCTAGGTCATAATAAACAATGTTGGTCAATTATAAATAGGCCTACCAATTATGATTATATGATGTTATTTCTTTGTGTGTTTCGAATATATTGTATTTATGTAAGAAACATTACTGTTGGTAAAGTATGCATCAAATGTCCCGGTAATGCATATTGTACGCTAATTCGGTTTTGCACCATATGCTTACATGGGTAGATGGTGGATTTTCCGTTTCACATGTCCATTTTTATGACCACTCCGCTACCCCTCCCATACCGGTATTTAACTTAAAAGTATATATATATATATATATATATACTCTGTGCAACTCTCCAACCCAAGAGTGAAACGTTACTCTCAAACTTTCTTCTACTCAACAGCTGAGCTCTGGAACTCTCTCCCAGAATCAGTCTTTCCCTCTTCCTATGATTTAAATTGCTTCAAACTCCGTGTGTCCAGGCATTTTGGCTCGAACGTCCCTTGATTTTGGCCCTGTCACTCTTTCAACTATGGGGGAGGCACTCGTTATAGGCAGTTCTGCCTTTTGCCTCCCTCAATCACAGAAAAGAAAACAAATATATATATATATATATATATATATATATATATATATATATATATATATATATATATATATATATATACGGTGTGTGTGTGTGTGTGTTCATTCTTACATATCTTGCTTTGATAGAACTAGGTTACCGAGAATGACAAAATATAAGTGTAACAATACAAGATTCTGTAAAATTTACGGAACAATTTCTGGCAATTAGGCTGCCAAACATTATCTGTATAATTTACATGATTCTGTAAAAACTTTGACAGTAACACTGTTACCTATACAATTGAAATGTAAATTTAGCAGATAGGCCTATATTCTGTGATGTTTTTTACAGATAATTTTGTAATATTTACAAGATTTTCTGTACAAATTAACAGATTATATTTGTAAAAAATTACAAGCCAGTCTGTAAATTCCAGTGTATTTTTGTAAATTATTATACAGAATGCTGTACATTTTACAGAGAATGTTTGGCAGCTTAATTTCCAGATATTCTCTGTAAATTTTACAGATATTTTTTTTACAGTGTACTCTGTAAACAATCAAGGGTATAAAGAGGGTGTATAAAATAATTGGGTATATTGGTGGTTATTTACCTTTCCATACATGTAGTATGTAATGTTCATCTCTGTGCACACTGCATACGCCTTTTCTTGTGGTGAATGCGGGGCACCCCCGCCTTTCAACACAGTCCCACTCCTATTCTGTCCATCTCTCCAACCCAAGAATTGGCAAATTTTCTCAATTTCTACTCAACAAGTGAGCGATAGCGAGCCTGCAATTCAGGAGAAATAAGCCTTTGGCTTGGATATATTTCTACCGCATAAAGTACACATTTATCTCGAAGGGGTGGGGGGTACTTCCCCATCATAATATATTAAAAACAAAAACATCCATTCCATTCAAGGACAAAATACCGATTACCTTGCGTTCACCAGTGTCCTTGTTTTTTTTTTGTTTTTTTTTGTAACTTGGTGAAGTTATGGGGAGCAAAATAAAAACCTACCCTTGGATTCAGCCAAGGGCAAATGCAAGAACTCAGCTGGGGCTTAATACTCCATGACCTTAGCCGGCGCCAATGGCTCCAGAATTCTTAATACCTCTTTACTATAAGCATACCCTTGTTTATTCCTTATATTCTGGCTATCAATAGACGATGTTATGCTGTTTAGGAAGGACCTATGGTAGCCACAGGGTTAAGTGATAGTTATTACCCTACATGTAGGCCTATATATATTATTCCTTATCTGATTATCATATTATAATGTTATGCACTATATATATAAATATATATATATATACATATATATATATATATACGGTATATATAATATTATATATATGTATATATTGTGCACACACACGATTTAGTTAGAATCATCAACCCATTATTGGAGAACACACACAATAACGTACATGTGTACAGGGCAAACTGATCCAGTTTTATACGCTCGCGTTGTTTTTTTGTTTTTCTGTTTTTTTATTAACATATAGGCCTAATTATATACTGCATATATATATATATATATATATATATATATATATATATATATATATATATATATATGAGAAAACCACATTGTTTAATGTGGCCCGACTCCCCTAGTTAGTGATAATAATGCTTGCATGTTGGGTAATGACCGGACTGCCTTTTGTCAGCATATACTCTTGTTAACCACTTTATTCTCCTTCAGTATTTAACTTGATCTTTACTTTCCTTCTTCCCTTTTGTAATACTTAACGTGTGTACGCGCGCGCGCGCGCGCGCGTGTGTGTGTGTGTGTGTGTGTGTGTACTTAATATTTATGTTTCTTTGACTACTGTACAGTATAATTATCCACTCAGGCCAAGAAATCTAGTGTGGGGTACCCGACTGGCATGGAGAGAAATCAAGCAACATAGGTTGTGTCCCTTCGGCCTCTTATAAACAAAGCTGCTTGGCATTGCCTGTGTCGTCTCCAAGGAGTCTAGTGAAGGGACCCTGGCTGTTATGGTCACAACTCGACCCAAAGAGTGACATAGGCTAGGTTCCGTCAGCCTTTCAAGCATTAATTGCATATGCTTGCTCATCTTGCTATGCAGGTGCTAACCAAGTGTGACATACGCTGGTTCCCGTCTTAGAGGTATACACACACACACACACACACACACACACACACACACACACACACACACACACACACACACACACACACACACACACACACTCACAGACACACACACGCTCGCACACACATATATACTGTATGTATATATATATATATATATATATATATATATATATATATATATATATATATATATATATATATATATATATATATATATATATATATATATATATATATATATATATATATATATATATTTATTAGATAGATGAGAAACAATAAAATTCTATCAAAATCTTAGTGTTGCATAATATAGAGACTTCGAAGAGTGGGGAGTAATGTACCGGAAACTGTATCATATCGCTGTGCCCTGACTATAACTGTAAGCTACGTTATAATCTGCCTGCATCCACGTAGATAACTTATCACCCACTTATCCTTATCAGTCGTTGGTCTCATAGCAGGGAGTACGAATGGCTTTCAACTTATAAGTCGTCTTACTTCATGGCATGTAATTAACCCCTTCTGTACCGGTGATATCTTTTAAAGTTTATTCTGGCCACTATTAGCCGATTTTATTCAGCTTAAAAAGGGCCTCCAGGATTGAACAGGCTTCGAACTATCTCACTTAACCCTTTTTACTACTACAGAGCCTTTCTAAACCTCACAAAATCGTCAACATATAGCTAGATTAAAATTAAAAAGACATCGCCGGTACAGAAGGGTTAACCCCTTCTGTACGTTTTACGTACGTTTTACGTAAGCTACGTTTTTTAAATATTATTCTAGTAACATTTAGACGATTTTGTGCACTTTAAGAAGGATCTGTGGTAGTAAAAAGGGTTAAGTGAGATAGTTCGAAGCCTGTCTATTGCTGGAGGCCCCTTTTAAATTGAAGCAAATCGTCTAATAGTGGCCAGAATAAAGTTAAAAGGAAGACACCGGTACTGAATGGATTAAGGCTATGTATAAAAAATGCATATATAATCATTGGGTATATTGATAGTTATTTACCTTTCTCTCCCTATAGGGGATGGGTTTATTAATATTATTATGCCATTATAAGGGCTTATTAATTTATTATTTTTTCTAGGTGTCGATTTTTCCTGACGAGCGGTAGCGAGCCATTATATTGTTTAATAATATTTTTGACGGCAGGCTAAATTTGTAAATTTTCGATAGAAAAATGTCTCTGGCGAAGCCTGATTTCTCCATTCAATGCTGGCTCGCTATCGCTCGCCAGAAAAAAAATCTACACATGAATGGGGATAAACGTCTTAAAACAGTAGGCTGAATGGGGCCGAATGAATACAAGCCAGAGAAAGAGATAAAAGAAGAGGAAAAAAAGCAGGTCACCCCCCTTAAGCTTAGTGGGCCTCTTGTCCTTAATACAATCCACCAGTAGCCTATCACCACCTCGCTGATTGTCTTAAGTATCAATCGCAGGAAGGCCATATCAATTAAAGTTCTATTAATAATACGTAGCCTAATATTAACAATATATTTCGTATTAATGAACAATGTAAATAATAGATATATGCAACGGTATATGGAAGTCAAAGGGGTGATTGAATCAGTATTTACACTTTTAATACCTACAGGTACTTCCTAAGCTGCATACAATCGTCTAATGATAGCCAAAATAAACTGCTAAAACGCGTCAGAGTTTTAAAGGGTTAGCCTAAATGCTATAAATGAGTAAGGTTAACGATAGATGTACCTTTTTCTGTTCTGCTGGAGTGAGCACAACCTACCCCGCGGAGATAACTTGGCAGAGAATAACTGACCAGACTCGGCAAAACACGATCTGACATCTTATAGACTTACACTTTGTTACACTTTGTAGTATTCCGTCCGTTAGCGACACAGTTGAGCTGGGGCTCCACTGCGACCAGGCAGCTCCACTGTACAGTACCGTACATGTTAATTGTATATACTATTTATGATTTTATTCATGTACGTACTTTAAAGGGTAGCATTCAAGGAAACTACTGCAGGACTCTTCTTCTTCTTACCTCTGACCAGGTATAGGCTATCCTAGTGTTTACTAGCCTATACCCCTTTGAAAGGACATTAGCTTAACCTAACAACCTTAATTACCTAACCTATCCTAGTATTATGGGTGGGGGCTGCCGCCCCCACACCCCCGCTATTTGACATCTTTGACAGATTTTTGGTGTATTTTTCTGTGAAATCAGGTTTTTTCAAGTGTCGATAACGAAATTCCTCCATGCGGACTGTAATGAGAAAAATATGGCGAGTCTATTGGTCCCTATTTTCCCTAATAAATTGTTTCTAATAAGGCGGATCTAGTGTCCTTGAAGATTATCCTTTAAAGTTATCAGAAATATATGTATATAGCAAATGTCGGATAAACTTATCAACTTTAACTTAATTTCATCAATTATAGATTTAAATAACACAAAATACTCGCGGCAAATCGCCTTAAAATCTACGAGTTACCCCCTCAAACATAACCAAATCAAATTTATGTATCAAAGAAAACTAACTTGTAATGGCTAACTAATGTATATGTTTGTGACCGTCTCATTACAACACATAATATGATGCAGCAACAATAACAACTGTGTACTATCAATATATATATATATATATAAAATACCCCGTCATAACAACGTTCCTCAGAGTGTTGGGGTATTTCATGAAGTATGAATAAAGAATATATATATATATAGCCCGACTGTGAAAGATTGACTGGCACACACACACACACACACACACACACACACACACACACACACACAGCCCGTAGCCTAGTAGGTAGAGCTCTCGTCTCACACACGAGGGGTCGGGGGTTCAATCCCCGTCCGGGCGGAGACAAATTGGGCTTGTCTCCTTTCATGTGTTAGCCTCAGTTCACCTAGCTGTAAATAGGTACCTGGAATAAGTGGACGACGTTGTGACGTCCCATCTGGGGTTGGCAAAAATGGTACAAGGCGAGATGGGTATCATATGGTTCACCTAAGCTGATGGCTACCTAAGCCTTCGGGCGAGACGGTACCGTCTATAGTGAGAATGGTACCATACAGATCCACCCTAAGCCTTCGTTTCCGATGTCGCCAATTGGCTAAATACAGACTACACACACATCCACAGCCATTCCAACAGTACATAAAACACTTAACATGCATTTCACGCAATACATTCCCAGTTAAGGAGGCGCGATAATAATGAGCTTAGCTCGCATTGCGTGGATTCCCCTTGACGAACAAGTAACTGAGTAACTGAGTAACACACACACACACACACACACACACACACACACACCATTAAAGTAAATAGTAATCTTGGATATATATTAACCTCTCAAGATCCGATTACGCATTTCTTTTCTTTTTTCTGGCTGTTATTAGAAAATTTTATCAGATTAGGAAGAGTATATGGAAGTCAGAGAGTTAAATGACGATTTCTGGACTACCTACTTGGAACATACTCCACTTCTCCAAAGGGCAGAAGCAATTTGCCTCATCAAATCACTTCCTCTTACTAGTTCTCTACAATCTCTCTCTACACTCCACAATGTTGCATCTCTCTCACTCTTCTACCGCTATTGCTCTCTAACCCAGAGTGAACCTATTTTCAGTCTTTCTTCTACTCAACAAGTAAGCTTTGGAAATCTCTCCCTCAAGCTGTCTTTTCTTCATCCTATGACTTAAACTGCTTCAAGCTCCGTGTGTCCAGACATTTTGACCCTAACGTACCTTGAATCTGACTCACTGTCACTCTTTCAACTTTGGGGGAGACACTTGTTACAGGCAGCTTTGCCTTTTGTATCCTTCACTGACATAGAACAGACAAATATACACACGCACGGTAGCAAAGCGCGCTTAGTCACTGTATTGGGAGAGCTTTAGTGTCAGGGATTCGATCTCGTTCCTACAGGGGAAGTTTCTCTCAAAAACTTTCACACTTCACAAAGTCTCCTGCCCACGTCCAACGTTTTCTCGTTAGCAGCCAGGATTCGTCTGTTGATCACTTAGGATATGATCTAGGTTAAGTCTGTGTAGTTTCAGTCTCATTGGCTACTGGCTCGAAATAAACCAATTATAATGTTATTACAAACATCCACACACACATACTGTCACATACATGTACTCACATACGCCCAACCACGTACACACACACACACACACACACACACACACACACACACACACACACACACACACACACACACACACACAGTTCACGTGGATATTAATTCCCTAGATATGTACAGTATAAATTAAGTTTTTGATTTATGGTTCGTAATATCCACAACAGTATCGAGTAATTAATTATGAGGCCGCTTTTATAATTAAGTCAACAGACGTGGTTATGAAGCGGAAATATGCTTATAATATTGTTAATACAATGTGGTTAACACTATCTGGTCCGACGTCTTGGGGGTTATTATTATGAAAAAGAAGAAGAAGAACAAGAACAAGAACAAGAAGAAGAAGAAGAAGGGGATATTGTGCTGATGCGAAGGGTATTGGTGAAAGAGGAGGGTGGGTAAAGGAAAATAAAGAAGAAGAATGAGAAGGTGAAAGAAGAAGAAGAATGAGAAGAAGAAGGAGGTGGAGGTAGAGGAGAAGAAGAAGGAGGTGGGGGAGAAGAAGAAGAAGAAGAAGAAAAAGAAGGAGGAGGTGGAGGAGAAGAAGAAGAAGAAGAAGAAGAAGGAGGTGGAGAAGAAGAAGAATGAGAAGAAGAACAAGGAGGTGGAGGTGGAGGAGAAGAAGAAGAAAAAGAAGGAGGTGGAGGTGGAGGAGAAGAAGAAGAAGAAGAAGAAGAAGAAGAAAGCCAGGCTAGTATTTCCCACCAGCCCTTTGTTTCGGCTTCCATCAGGGTCCACTAATGATGGAAAGTAACTCGTTGGAAAAAAAAGTGATGGGAATACAAATGGGGCTGGAATTTATTACACAGCGTGGGCGATACTTATATTCATTTTATGTTCGGGTTAATTATTCCGCCGACTTCATTGTAAAATATATAACTAACAAAGGAAACACAGGGAGTGGTGCGAGGGTAAGTGGTGTGTGTGTGTGTATGTGTGTGGACAGGAGGTGTAAATCTGTGTGTCTGTGTGTGTGTGGACAGGAGGTGTAAATGTGTGTGTGTGTGTGTGTGGGGGGGGGGGGGGGGGGCACGGTGTGTAATAATAATAATAATAATAATAATAATAATAATAATAATATTTATTCAGTTAGCATTTTACAATGTTGGTACCACATAATATGTTACACATATGACATGTACCAGCTTTGCATAATTCCAACTAAGGATAGCCCAATAAGGCCGATAGGCGTATTTCCATTGGGGTCCTTGTGGGATTAGGTTAGCTGGGGAAAAAGGGGAGGATAAAAAAAAAAGTAGATACTTTAGAGAAAGTATTTCTAGGGGGTTATATTAAGATACCTTACATTCTATAGTTGGACTGGTCAAAATATTTCAGTAATCATTTCAGTTTGTTTTGCCTATCTCTTATGTCGTATTTAGTAGTAGACATAAGCTTGGTGCTCCCTTCTCGCCGCTGTCCGGTTCAGGTGCAGGAGGTGTAAATGTGTGTGTGCAGGCGGTATGTACAGTATATGTGTGTGTGGGGGGGGGGGGGGGGGCAATGAGTGTGTGCGTGCGTGTGTGTGATTCGTGACAAACCCCTATTGTTCATGGCCACCCCCTCCCGGGAATTATGGCAGCTGGCAACAATAAAATAAAAACAAAATATAATATAGAGTAACTAAAGAAAAACAATGGTAAATAATGAACACAAAATAGCGACAAATAATGAAAAACACAACGATAAATAATAAAAAGAACGATGACTAAAGAAAGTCACAACGATACAGAAAAACACAATGCTAAATACTGTATATGAAATAACAGCGAAGAAGAAAGACAATCAAGACGATAAATACAGAAAAATAATTATAAATAAAGAAAAGCACTGACAAATACAGAAAAAAACAATGATAAAGAAAGACAAACATAACGATACAAATAGAAGAATACAACGATAAATAAAACGATAATAAAGAAAAACAATGAAAAATATTGAAAAACACGATTATTATTAAAAAAAACTGATAAATTAATGAAAAACAATAATACAGAAAAACAATGCACAAATTAGAAAAACACGAAGATAAATAAAAAACACGATAATAAATAAATAAAAAACAATTATAATGAAAAACACAATGATACATACATACTGTACATACACACATTTCAATACCGAGTCCTCCACACGAAATGCGGTTCCTGCATCACGTCCTTAACCCTTTGAGTACCATGTGGCAGTCACGTGTGCTATATTATATTCTAGCTATATTTAGACGATATTATGCAGCTTAGGAAGGATCTGTGGGAGTTAAAATGGTTGGTTGAGATAGATTGAAGCCTTATTATTGATAGAGGTCCTTCCTAAGCTGAATAATATCGTCTTATAGTTGACAGAATATGATGAAAATGACGTCCCTGGTACAGAATGGGTTAAGGCGGCATTCCAGGCAGCCCTGTTCAGAGCTGCCTCACTTGTAATTTTTTTTAAATTCAAGATCAGACAGTAAGATCTGATCCCACGTCCTTCTTAGTCTGCCCCTTGGTGCAGCTACCTTCACGTTCATGGATTTTTATCTTTTCACCCAACTTAGTTCATCCATCCTCTCCACATGTCGAAACCATCCAAGCCTGCTAGTACGCATCTCATCGCTGATACTCTTGATACCTAACCTTCCCCTCAGTTGTTCACTAGGCATCCTATCTTCCAGTTTGGCCCCACACATCCATCTCACCATTCTCATCTCGTTATGTTCCATTCTGTTAATATCATCCGCCTCGACAGGCCACGTTTCTCAAGCATATGTTATTGTGCTTTTAACACCTCTCCCTTGAAGGGGAGAGGGAGTCTGCTCATGGTAAGTAGAGGCAACAGTTCTCTGAACTTTCCCCAGCCGCATCTTATTCTGGCGATAGTTGCGGCCTCTGCCCCACCACCGGCAGAGATGGTATCCCCCAAATAGCGGAACTTGTCCACCACCTCCAGTGCCTCATTGCCAAAGTCAACATAAATACACATATAGAAAACATTGATAAATAACAGAAAAGTGCAATGATCAATAAAAAAAAACAATGATAGATAAAGCAAATCACAATGATAGATAAATATATACACAATATTGAACACAGACATCCGAATTTGTGAAGCTAGTCTCTCCATCTGTTGTATCGTAGATTATGTAGAGCTTTTAACATAATTGGATACCTTGACGCTGGATTGAATGCCTTGAAAACCTTGTCGCTATTATTATACATACATCTCTCTCTCTCTCTCTATCTCTCTCTCTCTCTCTCTCTCTCTCTCTCAATCTATCTATCTATCTATTTGTTCCTGTCTATCTATTTCTCTCTCTCTCTCTCTCTCTCTCTCTCTCTCTCTCTCTCTCTCTCTCTGTGTATATACTGTATATATATATATATATATATATATATATATATATATTATATATATATATATATATATATATATATATATATATATATATATATATATATATATACTATATACTATATAAAGGACACTTTCTGTATGTCTGTCTCTTTGTTAACAAAATACTCCCTCAGTTTTCAAGATGGAGAGCCCATTCTTGGCATGCTTACTAAAGGGGTACCAGGATCCCCCCCCCTCCCTTTTTTTTCCTTCGTTTTCAAGATTGTATGAGCTGTGTGACAAGTGTATCTGTAAATCTATGTAAATTATATATCTTTCTCCCTCTCCGGTACAATGTTTTAAGGGAGCCCACCTCGCTTTTTTTGTATTATCTCTCTCTCCCTCTCTCTTTGGCTTGTATCCATTCGGCCCCATTCAGCCTACTGTTTTAAGACGCCTATCCCCATCCAGGTGTCAATATTTTCCTGGCGAGCGGTAGCGAGCCAGCATATATATAATTTTGTTTTGACAGCAAGGTAAATTTGTAAATTTTTCGATAGAAAAATTTCTCCGGCGAAGCCGGATTTCTCCATACAATGCTGGCTCGCTATCGCTCGCCAGGAAAAAATCGACACCTGGATGGGGATAAACGTCTTAAAACAGTTGGCTGAATGGGGCCGAATGGATACAAGCCAGGGAAAGAAAGAAAAGGAGAGAAAGATGAAAAAAGCCGGTGACCCTCCCTTGATATTGCCCGCTCTAGAAAAAGTTGTTCAGGGAGGATATATCTTTCCTGAGGACCGAACACCATAATTGAACAAATTTTTTGAGAACGGGCAGTAATAAAACATTTTGCCGGAGAGAGAGAGAGAGAGAGAGAGAGAGAGAGAGAGAGAGAGAGAGAGAGAGAGAGAGAGAATGAGAGTGTGTGTGTGAGAGAGAGAGTGAGTGAGAATGAGAGAGAGAGAGAGAATATGACCTATATAGAATATATAGTGCAAATAGGGTACCTAGGAGTCATGAGACATATAGCTAGATAGATAGATACATAACAGATAGATGGATAGATAGATAGAGATACAAAGAGATAATAACAAACCCTTCAGTAAACAGAGCAGTGTGTTGTTATGTACAGTTGGGCTAATAAGTGATGTTTCAGCACCAAGTATGTTGTGATCAATAATTGGTATCAGCAATATCTAAGCTTCATTTTAACACCTTTCGCCCCATTTCGTTGTCAATTTTAAGACCTTTCGTGTCATTAAAGTGTCGATTTTCTCCTGTCGAGCCATAGCGAGTCTGAAATTTTAAGAGGAACCGGCCTCTGGCCGGGATATTTTTCTACTGAAAAATGTACAAATTTATCTTCAAGTGGGGTCTAAGGGGTGTTTTTCTAAGATTGATGGAGGTCTAGCCAGGAAAGTAAGATATAAAGGAATATATTAATTAAAGGAATATATTAATTAAAGGAATATATTAATTAAGTAATGAAGGAATATATTAATTAAGTAATAAAGGAATATATTAATTAAGTAATGAAGGAATATATTAATTAAAGGAATATATTAATTAAAGGAATATATTAATTAAAGGAATATATTAATTAAAGGAATATATTAATTAAAGGAATATATTAATTAAAGGAATATATTAATTAAAGGAATATATTAATTAAAGGAATATATTAATTAAAGGAATATATTAATTAAAGGAATATATTAATTAAAGGAATATATTAAATAAAGGAATATATTAAATAAAGGAATATATTAAAGGAATATATTAAATAAAGGAATATATTAATTAAAGGAATATATTAAATAAAGGAATATATTAATTAAAGGAATATATTAAATAAAGGAATATATTAATTAAAGGAATATATTAAATAAAGGAATATATTAAATAAAGGAATATATTAATTAAAGGAATATATTAATTGAAGGAATATATTAATTAAAGGAATAGGCTATATTAATTAATCTAGAACAAAAATATATATAAACAAATAAATAAAACAAATTAATAAACCCGGGCCATCTCCCCTTAATTAATTAGTCACCCATGCGAGTTTCGGTCTATAAGGAAGTTGGAGCTGTAGATATCGATAATTAACAGAATGATCACCTAAATTGCGGTTGTAGTGCTTATATAAACACATAAAACCCAATTCAACATACTTTTGATCCATTAGAAACCTGCATTATTATTGTATTTCTGTTTAATATCGATGTCTACAGCTCCAACTTCCTTATAGCCTGAAACTCGTAAGTGGTCAATTAATTAGTCATCCATGCTCCTCCTCCTCCTTCTCTCCTTCCACTGAACCAAATAACAAGAGGCTCGGATTTTATTGGTTGCCGAATAGCTCACTGGGGTAGACGGGTAGATAGATCGATAGATAGATAGCTTGCCTTGATAGATAGATACATAGCTTGCCCCCTTGATGGATAAATACACAGCCTGCCTTGATAGACATGACACGAAAGGTCTTAATATCGACAAAGAAATGGAACGAAAGGTCTTAACATCGTCAAACTAATGGGCCGAACGTCTTAAAATCTCAAAACTAATGGGGCTAAACATGAGGGAGAAGTGGAGCCAGAAAAAAACCTTCTCCCCTTAAATTATCTAAGGCTGAAATTAAATCCTCTTATTAATTCTTAAACCTTATTAATGTATTTTTGGAGGTTTCATTAATAAGTATGAGGGTGCAAAATATATTAAACATTTCTTGTGACCGCGATTTTGTATGAGAGAGCGAGAGAGAGAGAGTGAGAAAGAAAGTGTGTGTGTGAGAGAGAGAGAGGGAGTGAGAGAGAGTGAGAAAGAAAGTGAGAGAGAGAGAGAGCTAGATTTAGTTAGTTAAAAGGAATTGTTAGTATATCAGAGACCTTGCGGTCTATTCTTGGGAGATACTCGAAGTGGAAGGAGAGAGGCTGTTTAGTGTACTACACTCATTGCAGAGTGAGCAAAATACTAACTACTCTCTTCTTGAACTGCTCTACTGTAAACTGTTTCCAAACTGAGGGAAGTTTGTTCCAGGTAGAACAGATCTTATATTATGTGAAAAGGTTTCCACACATACTAGTTCTGAACCTTTTCAATCCTAACTTCCAGCCATGGTTGTGTTGTATTCATATTGAGAATAAACATTTTGCTATAATTCACATTGTTAAACCCATTAAGTATTTTAAAAATTGCAATGAGCTTGCCTCGTAGTCTGCGTGTCTCCAACAGAAAGAGATCAAGAACTCTCAACCGTTCCTCATAGCTCATTCTTCTAAGGAATGGAATAAGCTTTGTGGCCCTAGCTTGTACTCTTTCCAGTGATTTTATATATATATATATATATATACCAATATATATATACTGAGATATATATATATATATATATATATATATATATATATATATAGAGAGAGAGAGAGCGAGAGAGAGAGAGAGAGAGAGAAAATAATAATAATAACACGCCCAGCTTTTCAGGCCGCCCCATATAGAGTGGCTCCGAATTCAATATTGTTAAAAGCCCTGCTGCATTACATACTTAACAATGGCCCGAGAGTAATTCACACACATGGTTTTATGATGTGTGCGATGTTTGTTGTAATATTGAGTAACAATAGTCTGTTCATTGTAAGTAGGCCAACAAACAAGTCAAAACAAGAAAACAACAGAAAAACACAAATAGGAAAAGTGGGGATTGGGCCTGAGTTTATAGAATATAATAGAATAGGCCAACAACATCCAGATCCTAAGTTCTCATTACTCAACAATAGTAATCGAGCTAATCTTTCTAGCATTATTTTTTCCGTGTGAGTGAGGGAGACAAAAGGCAGAACTGCCTGTAGTAGTGTTTAGGTTTTAAGACGTTCGTTCCGTTAGTTTTTCGATGTTGAGACGTTTCGCCTCGTTTTTTGTCAATATTAAGGCCTTTCGTGACCTTTAGGTGTCGATTTTTTCCTGGCGAGCGATAGCAAGCCTCTAATTTTAGAAGGATATAAGAGTTGAAAGAGTAACAGGGCCAAAATCAAGGGACGTTCAAGCCAAAAAGCCTGGACACACGGAGTTTGAAGCAATTTAAGTCATAGGAAAAGGGAAAGACTGATTCTGGGAGAAAATTCCAGAACTCAGCTGTTGAATAGAAGAAAGATTGAGAATAATGTTTCACTCCTGGGTTGGAAAGTTGCACAGAGTAGGGGTGGGATTGTGTTGCAAGACGGGTGCTACGTGCTCTATGAAGAGGGGGTGGTATACACTGAGAAAGCTTTGAGGACCACTGATTATTGTAATAGCGGTAGAATATTGAGAGAGATGCAACATTGCAGGGAAGAGAGAGATACTGCAAAGAGTTGGTGAGTGGACGTCAGTTAATGAGACAAAAGGCTTTCTTTTCTACTTTGTCTAGAAGTGCTGTGTGAGAGGATCCTCCCCACACGTGTGAACAATACTCAATAAATGGATGCACTGTGCCCCTGTACAGAGCAAGAAGCTGCGCAGGGTTAAAGAACCCCCGGAGTCGGTTGAGCACACCCAGCTTCTGAGAAGTTTATTTAGCAAGAGTAGTAATATGATCTTTCCAAGAGAGATCTGAAGAAAAAGAGACACATAATATTAAGAGAAAATGAAGAGTTAAGGGGAGACTGACCGTTTGTTTGGTCTATTAATTAATTTATTCATATTTTTTAGTTTCCTCCCTAGACCTCCATCAAGCTTAGAAAAACACCCCCTAGACTCCCCTTCAAGATAAATTTGTAAATTTTTCGGTAGAAAAATTTCCCGGCCGAAGGCCGTTTCCTCTTAAAATTGCAGGCTCGCTTTTGCTCGCCAGGAAAAAATCGACACCTAAATGGCACGAAAGGTCTTAAAATTGACAACGAAATGGAGCGAAAGGTGTTAAAATCGCCAAACTAATGGGCCGAACGTCTTATAATCTCAAAACTAGTTGGGCTAAACATTAGGGAGAAGGGGGTCCAGAAAAATTGTCTGCCTCCCCTTAAGTTGTATGTTGTTGAAGAGTAGGTCATAGCGACCTACTCTTCAACAACATACAACTTAAGGGGAAATATGTCCCTGTAAATAGCAGTGATACCGTAGATTATCACTATGGAAACCCAAGTCATTACTGCTAATACGATTTCCTGACAGGGCTTCTCTCTCTCTCTCTCTCTCTCTCTCTCTCTCTCTCTCTCTCTCTCTCTCTCTCTCTCTCTCTCTCTCTCTCTCTCTCTATATATATATATATATATATATATATATATATATATATATATATATATATATATATATATATATATACTGTATATGTTTTTAATCAGTTATTTATTCATTTTTCTTTGTTACCGCTAAGTTATAACTATAATTGAGGAAACAATAATATTTAAATTTACATTAACCAGACAAAACAAAGCAATCAAAAACTTAATTTTAAGTATATCTTAATTGAACCCAAAAGTAGTATATGTTTCATCGATATAAGTAACCTCCATTGAAGAACTAATATAGAACCCCAGGTGTTCAGTAACTTTAAGGGGGGATGGGCCGGTTCTCTGGACCACTTTCTCCCTCATGTTTAGCCCCATTAGTTTTCAGATGTTAAGATGATTGCCCCATTAGTTAGTCGATTTTAAGACCTTTCTCCCCATTTCTTCGTCAATATTTAGACCTTTCGTGCTATTTAGGTGGCGATTTTTTCCCTGGCGAACGATAGTGAACCTGTAATATGTTGGAAGAACCGGCCTTCGGCCGGGACATTTTTCTACCGAAAAATGTACAAATTAATCTAGGAGGGTGATCTAATGGATGTTTTTTTTGTTTTAATTTGATGGAGGTCTAGGGAAGAAACTAGAAAAATAATGAATTCATGCAAAAAATCGCCCAAAAGGTGAAAACACATATTAATTTCAAAACTTATTTTATCAATTGCCAATATCCAGCCACGCCGACACCAATATCTAACAAACATCAAATTATCGAAGCTAGCGAAGCGTGAAGTTGCCGACAATTCCAAGAAAGTAAAAAATAAGATGATTGGTCCCTGCGGTTTTTCCCTCATATTCCTCCTTTTATATATATACTTGTATATACTATATATATATATACAGGTATATATATATATATATATATATATATATATATATATATATATATATATATATATATATATATATATATATATAGATATATATATATATATATATATATATACTGTATATATATATATATATATATATATTATATATATATATATATATATATATATAAGTAGAATAAGAATAAAACTCAGTAATAGAGAGTTCACTTACAATATAGTGTGTGTGAGTGTGTGTGTGTTTGTGTTTGTGTGAGAGAGAGAGAGAGAGAGAGAGAGAGAGAGAGAGTGTGTGTGTATGTGTGGGTATGTATGTGTGTATGTACAGTCCCTGGCGTGATAGTCAGCAGTCAGGAGATAATATATGGACTTGGGGGTTTCCAATAAACCCAACCTCTTGCAGCAAATATTCTGTGTAAGTCATTCTCTCTATCTCTCTCTATCTGTCTGTCAG